>CAJHQQ010001988.1:0-76106 GCA_905132885.1 Moricandia moricandioides
ACATATTAGAAGTTTTTTTTGATCATGTTGAAGCTTCTACCAACTTTTCACCATTTCATTTAGCCGCCGTTAACCCTCGAAACTTACTCCTTTTTTATTATAACAATTAACAACTAAACAAGACAGACTCCAATCAAAATCAGACATAAATTAAAGAGTTCAGAAATATCTATAATATACTAGTATAGATTACGAAAACAACAAACGAAGGTAGCAAAGTTATCACCTACTTATAAGGTCTATAATAACAAGGCATTATCAAGTTCTTACAAACGGATAATTTTAGTCGGGAAACTTCAGTTCACCACCGTCACGACCAGCACCACCGCGATTTACATTTCTCACCATTCCTCCAACTCCAAGAAAATCCAAAGTTAAGTTGTCCGAGCCGCCGAAGTCAACGTCGAAGATATTGCACCGGATCCACCGCCATTTACGGCCACTAGCGAGTTCATTAGACCTTGAAGGTTACCGTTATTATCGTTCCCCATAATCTGCCCTCCTCCAAAGTCATTAACAACCACACTTGACGAAGAAGCTAAGCCTCTGAACAAAGCAGAAGGATCGTTGCTTGTGACTGAACCCAATTGAGTAGCTTTCTGAAGCAGTGCCGTGGCTGACACGTTCAAGCTTTCTCCACGGTGATGAACAAGAGCGTCCGTGCTGTATAGACAAGGAAGAGTTGTTGTCTCTGAGTTCTTGGTGTTTTCTTGAAAGAATCCGAGGTTGAAGAAGCTGTTGTTGGTCGTGTTGACTGGATCAAACTGGATCTGACCTTGTTGGTTCATGAAACTTTGATCGTTGTTGTTGTTCGGTACAGTCAGCATACCTTGGCTCGATGAGCACTGGGTTAAGAAGTTAGGGTTTGACGTTTGGGGAGCAAAGTCTCTGCTATTTTCAGAAGATGCAACGTTTAGATTGTAACCCGCGTGAGACGATAACCTGGAGTTAGGATGGTTACTCAAATGGTGGTGGGAGAGAGCGTTGCCACCGTCGAGTCTCCCGTAAAATTCACGGGAGCCGGCGCGGTTGTTAGCAGTTGCCATTGACGTGAAGGTCACGGTAGGGTTTCTAGCAGTCTCTTGTATCAATGCATCACAGAAAGCCCTGTGTGTAATGTAACTATCGCGTCTGCAAAACAAGTAGCCCAAAAATAAAATAATATATATGTACTAAATAGCTCCCCAAAAAGTTATAAAAATGATTATATGTACTAATTATATTGCATATATTGACGTGAATCATCATTAATGAATGCTATAGTTATTGTGGCTACCATTAATAGGAAAGAATAATAGAAGAATTTAGAGGTCGAGTCAATTGCTTATTTAATGAAAGAGCTTCTTCATTTAATGTAAAACCCAGGAATGATAATATAAGTCAGTCACATTCTACAATAACGTATTTAACACAAACTATGAAAATAAAGAAAGAAACCCTAGAACGGCATTAAAGTGTTCACCATAACACCTGCGATGAAATAAGTAACGCACTCTTATCAAATAGTCCCTCCGTTTTTTTATAATTGACGTTTTAGGGGAAATTTTTTAATCCAAATTATTTGACGTTTTCAATTTTCTATGTAAAATTTATTAGTAATTAATGTTAGATGACCAATGATATTATAGCTTCTATTTTACTATTGGTTGAATTATGGTTAGATAAATAATTAATGATATTTTTGTTTAGAAAATGATAAAAAATTAAATGTTTTTTAATCTGTGTGCATAATTCTAGAACATCAAATAAAAAAAACGGAAGGAGTATATATTATATGTATATGTATATGTAGATGTCTAGAGAGAGAAAGAGATAAGACAGGGTCCACAAAAGAAGAGGAGTTTCATAAAAAGGGGAACCTGCAAAGTGAAGAAGAAGAAAACAAAAGTGGGAAATGGAAAAACAGATCCAACTCATACATCTGACCAAATTTAGCATCTTTGTAAATTTTACTTTCTCTTCACTGTCTTTCTCTATTCACTACTCTTCAGTACCCAAACAAATAGTTGACCAAAAAAAAAAAACAGTAACCAAACAAATACACTGATAGATTCTATGTATATAGTCACTATATACACTTTATGGGCGGTGTACTCGAGGTTCAAATTACGTGGAGAGTATATAAGATCACAGTTACAGATGATATTTAAATATTTGGTATCTTTATTTGAATTAGTATATAAGCTAAGTCTTGATGCAGTGTTGAATTAATGCATCCTTTTACTCAGAATAGAATCAGTATAATACAAAAAAAATGATGGTCCATTCTTATATACTTTACCAAGATAAGAGGGTATATCTAGATACTATACACACATATAAATATTATACGTTGCATCACTTAGCCCAAATATAAAGACAAATAATTTAAATGAAATGGATGGAGATCAGTTACCTAGAGAAGATGGTACCACAGTCACATCGATACTCTTTAGTACCACAAGTCTTAGAGTGAGCTTTCCAATCCGATTGAACCGCATAACGCTTAGAACATTTTTCGCATTTCCACTTCTTTTCTCCATGTTTACGATAGTAATGCTTCTTGACTCCGGTGAGGTCTCCAAGAGCACGTGAGGGGTCATGGTGGACGCACGTGGGTTCCGGACAAATATACACTTTCCTCTTCACTTCTTTGGTTGACTTCTGTTTGAGCTTCCATGGAAGATTGTGTCCTCTCCGGTGAAGCTGTAGATTTTGTTCTCTTTGAAACCCTTTCTTGCATACATCGCATATGAATCTGTTTGTAGCCATTAGTGTCGTTGGAGACAACGCTACTACTTCTGCATCAGGATCTGTTTGATCAATTACACTTAATCACCAATCCGGATTCAAATTAATTTTTAACATATGAGGACATCACGCCAATAACAAACAATTACAAACATGAAAGTAAACCAAATCATACATATATATATATTTTTTTTTAATTTGATATAACACTGACAACATAAATATAGGAAAAGCTTCTTTATACAAGAATATAAAAGATTAGGGTTCTTGTTTATTTTTTCTTCAACGGAATATCTTATCTATAAATGTATAATGTAAATAAGAGGTACTTGCTTGGGTTTCCTGGTTGGTTTCTTCGTTTCTTGGGTGGTGGAGTCGAGGAGTTAGGTTGTTGAATCACTGACATAAAAGTATCTTTCCGGTCAAAGGCGTTAGCTCCTGCACCGGAGCCGGTGATAGAGAACGGCTGAGTCGAGGATGATGAAGAAGGAATAACGCTTGTGCTATATGATGATGACGACATCTTTAGATCTTCTTCTTTGCGTGGAAGAGAGTAATAATCTACAAATAACCCATAGAAAAAGTTAAATAAATAGTGAAAGAAATCAAATTATCGTTTGGGAAGAAAACGAAGAGAGGAATTAAGAACAGGAAGAGTCCATAGAGATTGACGACATGAAGAATTTTTATAAAAAAAATCACTAAAAGACATGAAGGTAACAAAGAAAAACAAATTAAGGGTTTATTTTTATTTTATTTTTGTTTGTAAGCTTTTGTAGGTTGTGAATTTTATTTGGATACCTGAGATCAAGAGAAAGCAACCAAGAAGAAGAAGGAAGGATAGTCAAAAAGCTATTAATCGGAGCTGAAGAAAGGACCAAGAAGAAGATGCATGATGATGATAAAGAAGATGAGGAAGAAGAACACACTATTCCAATATATGTATATTGTATGGTATATAATACAAAGACAAACCTCAAAGCCCTACCTCTCTCTCTATCTATCTCCTGTTTTGTGTTCTTCTATTTTCTTTTTAATAAGTCATATATGATCTTGAAAAGTATGTAGCCGAGGTCCCTATCTGTCATAGTTTAATTTAAAGGAAAAAACTTTTGAAAATTTGTTTTTATACAATTAAGAAGAATGATGGTTACGGTTTGGGTGTCACTGTTAAAACGGTGAAATGTGTCCACATGCGGGGTGTGGTGTGGGGACCTCATTTTTCTCATTCGTATCTTTCTGGTGGGCTTTAAGACAAAACCCTCGTTTTCTCTTCATTAAACTGATTAGGTTTTGTTGTACTAACTTTTTAAAAATCTAAACTATGTTTTGTAATTTAATACACATATATACACATGTACACCTATCATATAGACAATAATTGTTGATCCAAACTAATATATTACTTTGTTTTTAGTTAAAGAGCTATAATATTTGACAAACAATTATTTACCCACTTTTGTAAAACCAGCTAACCTAACTATAAGATTAACAAAAAAAATTGGAAGAGGCTGCCTCTCCACTAACGTTAGAGTCCCTTCTCTTTCATTTTCTTTTTCTTTGTTGGGTCCTCTGCTCTCCTCTCTCTAAGATGTTCAAATTAACAGATTTGGTGTTAGTGGCTGGGAGGGTTTCTCGAGGGATGGCGAGGTTAAGGGGTCTCGCGTACGTCTTGTGGAGTCGGATTAAAGTTTCGCTCCGGCGATGTGTCTATCCGTGTTGATTTGGATAGAGCCGGTTAATTCCGTTTTATAAGTGTTCTTGTACTGATCCCTTTTTATATATATATATATATATATATATATAAAAAATTAAAACACAAAAACTAGGAATCGAATCCACAACTGTTGAACTTTATGATCTCAAAACGGCATCTTCAATGCATATATAGATCATTTATTCTCCTTTGTGGACCGACATCTTCAAAATTATGGTTTCAACAGAAATGTCTTATATCTGATACTTGTGTATGAAAAGGTGGCGTATCTAGTTTCCAGTCAATATATTAAAACTACGTATTTTTCATTCTAAAAAACTGTTGTTATAAAGTGCACGGATATTTATTTTTAATAAAATAAACATATAAAATTCTTAACAACACAAATTTTTTTAATGATTGTGTAAACATGCATCGAAATAAGTATTTGTTTCGATTTGTAATATATAACATCTATGATATATCGATAATTTTTAATACTATGTAATTTGTTGATTATTCATATTATATATTATGATTGAATACTAAAGTAATCAAAATGATATATTATATAAAATATTCATTAATTAATAATTTTTAGTTACATTAATCATTTTGATGTATGAATTTATAGATTAAAATACAAATAAGTATGTTTATGTATATTAATAAATCTATTTTCCAAAATGAAATATTTTATTTCAAATAAGTTCACATATTTTATAATAAAATAGATAGATATATCTTTAAATTTTCTTATAAGCCAAATAAACTTTCTTCTATATTTTTTTGAGGAAAATATTTAATTCAAAATTTAGTTATTGTATTCTTACAATTCATATATATATGTGTGAATAATATTAATCATCTAATATCTAACATATATTTGAAAATAACTTTATATGTTTTACTAAAACATTTATTATGTGAAATGAAATAATAATATACATAAATATTTAATATTTAAATATTTTATATCACATTTTAAATAAATCGGTTTAGTTTTATTGTAAAAATTGACTAGAGAATATTTTTCTTAGAGAATAGTGGTAAATTTAGTTAGGAAATATGGTAAGTTTGTTTAGTGAATAACCTAACAAATAAATGATTATAGTTAATTAATTAATAATTATTAAATGCAATGAATTAAGTTGTAATTATTAGAGTGAAAAATTTTATTTTCAAATACTTCAATTTCAATAATATAGATATATAAATCTGTATATGAAAAGGTAGCTTGATGTTGTATCTTATTTCCACTCGATCAAAAATTATACATTCACACTAATTCACTTTTTCAGTCGCTGCGGGAAAAATTGGTAACTAATTCACTTTTTATGTCTCCAGAAATGTGCTAGCGATTGAATTCATCTTCAAAACGGTTTAGTTTGTCTCTGTCGTAGTGTTATTTTTCTGACGTCGCCTGTAGTCGCAGCGACTGTAAAAAGAACAAGGCAATATTGCATACGAACACACACAATATAAGGCACTACGATGAATATATTTCAAATTCTCTTTAAAAGGTATGGTAAGGAAAAAAAGGATGCAACAACCAGCCTAGAGCATGATTAACCCTAAGAACTTCTAAGGGGTTCTTATTTTTTAACTTTTTGAAAAAAAAAATCAATCGTAGGCCGTCACATGTCACTGCGGCTCGCAAACAGTACAAAAACCCTTTAAGAACAACTTTTAATTAAGAGATTTAGGAGATGGTTCTTAAGGGTTTTGGTGGATCCCACCCGCTAAGAACCCCCTTTAATCTTGCTCTAAGGCCCGATTATTTAGGATAGCCCAACTGTTTACTTTTGTATTTATTTTATTTTAGAAACTGTTTTATTTTAAACAAAACTTGTTGAAAAGAAATGAAAAAGCTTGCCCAACATCGATTGTTCTTTTCTGTATCGCACGCAAATTAGACAACTGGGCCTTCTATGAATTGATTCGGGCTCATATATAATACTGCGCTGGTAAAACAATTAATAAGGCCCAATCTAAAGTCTCGTAATAGAGAACTTGATTCGTCTGCGCGTTTTTTTAGCCCGCTAAGTTTTCGGTGATGATGCCGTTGAGATTAGTTCTTACGAGGACGAAGGTGGAGAGAAGATGAAGACATGGCTGGGAAAGCAAACCAAAATAGCGGGTTTGGATCCGTAGACACCATAATGGGCTATTTTAACTCTAACATTTCTACCAGATCAGTTCTCTCTATTAGGGACAAAGGTCTCATGTCGGTTGTTGGAAGGGATCTTTAGCAATATATAAGATAGATGGGTCACTCCACTTATCACCAATTGATTTTAGGTTGGAAGCCCATCTAGCTTAACATGGTATCAGAACCCACGATCCAAGCAATCCAACCCGATCCATTATCGATCTTGCCCAAAGTCGGCCCATCGATCTTTGCCCAAACATTCCGAGATTGACGCTCAAAGAGCCATCATCTCGAGGGGGCGTATTAGAGACAAATGTCCCACATCGATTGTTGGAAGGGATCCTTAGCAATATATAAGATAGATGAGTCACTCCACTTATCACCAATTGATTTTAGGTTGGAAGCTCATCTAGCTTAACACTCTGAACCAAGCATCCGAGTACGTCATATACATAATTACATCTAATTTTCATGTACTCTCTTCATTTTTCACCTGTTTTGTTCCCTTTCGTTGACTAGTTCAAAAAAAGTTTAATTGATTTACAAGATTACATGAGTATATAGTCATGAAACTGTTACACAAGTTGTGGGATAAGTCCACAAATATATGTAATCAAAATATTGAATCTTTTTGTTTGACTAACCACTTCCCCTTAGTGATAGCATTGAGCTGCGAAACATCAAGACTGGACCTGAAGCACTCGAACAATGAGAATGGTAGTCCTTTCGTGAATATGTCTGCATATTGTGAAGATGATGGAAGTGATGTACTCGTACCTTTCCCATTATGTACTAGGTGTGGACATAAAATCCAAAACTCAAAATTTAAATCGAATCCAAACCGAAAATCCGACCGTTATCCAACCCAAAATGTAAAAATGCCCAAACGGGTCTTGTAGGATGGTACAAAAAATCTCTGAATCCAAAGTGTTATTAACCGAACCCGAAATATCCGAAATTAATAGTCAATATAAATATTTTAAATATATATAATATATTCAGTTTAATCTTTATGTTGATATGATATATATATATATATATATAATAAAAATTACAATAAAAACAAATACCTTAAATATCTAATTAGTTATAAATAAGTACTTTATAATTTCCTTTTTCCATGATTGATCTAACATTTTATTTTATTTTTATTAATTTTATGTGTGGATTAATTTCTATTCAATTTAATTATTTTATTTTATGTTTTGTTTAATTTTTTTTTATTTTGGATATATCGAACCGATATAATCGAATCCGAACGATATATGGTTACTTTATGGGCTTTACGATGCAATACAAATTTGAACCAAACCCGAAGTGTTATTATCAGAACCCGACCCGTACTAATAAAATAGTAGAATGAGACCTATGAGTGTAAACCCAAAAACTCAAAAATCTGAAATACCGATCTGAACCCGAACGCCCCTGCCTAGTTTGTACCTTTTCCTTGTCAAAGTGTATGTCAATCTCAATGTGTTTAATGCATTGGTGCTGAACCAGATTGGATGAGAGATAGACGGAACTGATATTATCAGAGTACACAATGGTCACGTGTTGGAGAGGATAGTGCATCTCCAGCATGAGGATACATAGCCAACAAGTCTCAACCACCGCGTTAGAACACATTTGTACTCTCCTTCTGCATTAGAACGAGACACTATTATTTTGTCGCTTTGCTGACCATGAGAGAAGGTTATCGCCTAAGAAGACACATATACCAAAAGTTGATCACGCGTGGTAGAACAACCATTTCAGTCTGCAACGGAGTAGGTTGTCAAGGTCATGTTCTGTTTTTGCGGGAGTTGTAGACCTTTATCTTTAGTTCCTTGTATGTATCTTAAGATTCCCCACAAAGCTTGTAAGTGTATGTCTCTAGGATCATGCATAAATAAGCATATTTGAGCTGCATATGCAATATGAAGCTTTGAGAACGTCAAGTATTACAAATCTTAATCTAAGATTTGATACTCTCTAGGATTGTTAACTTGTTTTTCAATATCTTCTGCCAATTTTGATTTTAAATCTATAGGAGTAGTAACATGTTTGCAGTTTTGATTTCATGCTCGAAGTAGAATTTCTTCAACATATTTGCTTTTATGTAGGAACACGCCTTTGTCACTGTGAATATCAGTGACTCCCAGGAAGAAATTAATTAGACCAGCGTTAGTTATTGGGAATTCGAGTTCAGAAGTAATAATTTTTTTGTCAAAGGAGGAGATCATGAAGTGATGATGATGTCGTCGACGTAGAGAAGCAAGTTGGCTAGTTCTTTTCCCTTCCTGTTAACAAGCAAAATAACATCTCTCTTGCTTTGCTTGAAACCTTGATTAGTGATAAAACTGACAAATATAGTAAGGTTTCGAGCATTCCACGCATGTGCTTGCTTCAAGCTGTATATAGAATGCTTCCATTTGCAAACATAGTCAGGTTTTGATTTGTCAATGAATCCAGGCGGCTGAAACATATAAACTATCTCGTCTATGTTTCCATGGAGTAAGGCATTCTGCACATCCACCTTGTTGACCGGCCAGTCATGAGCATGGGCGGAGACATGTAGGATTGTTTGAAATGTGGCTGGTTTGACATCCGAGCTAAATGTTTGAGAGAAATATATTCCTCTTCTTGCGATTTTTCATTTGTGACAAGTTGAGCTTTATGTTTCTTGAATGATCCATGTGCATCATACTTATGTTTTTGCAGCCACATTGAGCGTCTGATCTTAGTCTTTTTGGGTCTAGAGACCAAATCAAAAGTATCAATCTTAATAATAGTATTGTACTCACAGTTCATAGCTGGATTCCAATTTGGATCAAGAAGAGCTTGTTTATGGCTTTTAAGAAGAGTTTTTATGGATTTTAGGAATAAGAGAACGTGTTCGAGTAAGATGAAAAGACATGTTTAAGCTTGCAAATTCCATGCTTAGAACGAGTGGACATCGATTGTCTTAGTGCCTCAGAGACTGTAAGAACATGTTGAGTTGACGCCGGTGGAGTTGATATCCCAATATCTTCTAGAGAAAGATAAAGTTCTTTGTGAAGTAGGATGACGTATCTTGCTTTGAATAGAGAAATCTTAAGTCGAGTCTGGAAGATGAGAAGAATCGTTGTATGGGAAAGATGTTTCATCAAAAGTAACATTGCGAGAGATGATGATCTTTTTGTTTGGAGATTGAAACATCTATGAATGTAACCATAAATATGCATCGTGATGAGCGTGGAGCTTGTAATGGTAGCATTGTTTTGATTTGGATAACATAGGTAACCAAAAACTTTAAAGTGAGAATAGGAAACTAGTTTTTTAAATAGTGGTGTATGATACTTTTTTGTTGATGGATTTAGAAGGTAGGAGATTGAGAGTGTGGACGGAGACATGAAGTGCTTTTACGCAGAAAGTAGATGGCAGATTCGTCTAAAAGAGAAGCATACAAACATAACTTTTGAGTGTACGTATCATTCTTTCAAATCGTCTGTTTTGCTAGGACATATAGGGACATGAATATCTGAAGATTATTCCCTTGCCTGTGAAATGTCATTATACTTTGAGTTGTTATACTCAGTTCCATTGTCGCATTGCAAAGACTTGATCTTGGTGTGGAAGTGGTTTTCGACAAAGTTGGAGAAGAATTTGAATTTTTTGAACACTTTTACTTTGGATCAAATTGGGTATACCCAGAGGAAATGAGAGTATTGATCCAAGAACAGTACATAATACTAGACTCCACTTAAACTGAGTACTAGTTATGTCCATAAGTCATAGTGGATTATGTCAAAAGGCACAATGACAATAATATCGAAAGTAGAGAAATGTAACTTTTTTTGTTTTACCAATTGGCACACATCACAAATTGGTTAGAGATATTCTTTATTAAAAAGTAAAACATTAAATGAAAGTAGAGAAGAAAGAAGCTGATTTCTCAAATGAGCTAAACAACGGTGCCAAGTTGTTGAAGTAGTGGAAATGAAAGTTGAATGTTGAGAAAGGAAGTCTTAGTTGTTGAAAGGAAATACACAGATACATATCTCCAGTATTGTCACTGCGGTAAATCGTCTAACAAGTTTGAAGTTTCTTCACAGAAAAACTATGAGGGTCAAACTCAACAAAACAAGTATTATCTTCTGTGAACTTTTGAACATAGATAATGTTCTTTTGATAGAGGCAGTAACCGAAAATGATGAAATATTTAAAGAACGAGAGATAGAAGGGAAAGAGAAGGAACCAGATTGCTTGATAAGAACCCTTATTGGCGGTTGTAACTATATTTCCGGTGCTAATATTAAGTATGGACTTGAGATTACCTACTGAGTTTGCTAAATGAGAGGTGGCTCCAGAGTCCATGTACCATTAGTTGTCAGGCGTACCCATTAAGGTCTTCGTGTTGAATGCTGAGGTGAAATCTGTTGTTGGTTCTGGTTGATGTCCGCTGATTTTTCCTCGAGTGTGAGTCAAGAGCGCTTGTTGTGAAGGGAAAGGACGAGGACCAAGTAATCATGCGTTTTGCATTTGTTGTGGTTATTGTTGTTGCCCCATTGATTCATCTGCAGAGTGGCCCAATACGAATAACCATTGGGCCAATACATAACTCCCCATTGATTGTACATTGGTCGTTGATGATTGTTATAGCTGCGACTGCGACCTCTGTTTTGCCTTTTGCAGCATCTGTTGTTGTAGAATCTATGTTGCTGTGGTTTGGACTTTGATTCTGAGGTGTCATAGAAACATTGAGAACCTTGTCAGCATAAGAAGATTCTTTGAAGGCATAAGACTTCTTGCCTTTTTTTAGTTAATCTTATTCGAGAATGAGCCTCGACCTTGGTTCTTCAAAGCTGTGGAATGGTTGATGATGAATTATCACATTGATGATGTTGTTGTATTTGGCACTTAATCCATTCAACATGTAGATGACAAAGGTCCTTTTTAAGACAGGGGAATCTACGTTTGCTAGGAGACCCATGGTGGATTTGAGATTCTGACTATAGGTGTGAATGATTTGGTTGCCTATCTCTTTTATCTTGAGATCATGATCGAGTTGGATGGCTCTGGCTTCTTTCTAATTGCGCAAAAATTTCTCTATGAGAGTTCAGATCTCTCGAAGTGTGCTACATGTTTTAAATGTGCTCCGAAACAAGTTCTTTGAGAGCATGCTATACAACCATAATTTTACCAGTACATCTCTTTTTTCCATTGCTGATCATTGTATCATTAAGATGTCCTGAGACATCAAAGCTTTTACAATGATTCAAGAAAAGTTCCCTCGAAGTTTCATAGTTGTGATCATCGATGTCAAAAATGATAGGGATGTGTGATTTGATGTTTGTAACACCATAGGCTCGCTCGAGAGTTGCGGGTTGAGCATCCATTATCGCAGTAAGAAAGAGATTGATTGAAGAGAGAGTATAAATTTAAAAAAAAAAGAAAATAAGAGAGAGAGAGAGAGAGAGAGAGAGAGAGAGAGAGAGAGAGAGAGAGAGAGAGAGAGAGAGAGAGAGAGAGAGAGAGAGAGAGAGAGAGAGAGAGAGAGAGAGAGAGAGAGAGAGATATGATTTAGGAACATGAACCCTCTGATACCATGAAAGTGGAAGAATTTCCCTTTAATTGATTTACAAAATTTTATGAGTATAAATTCACAAAACTGTTTGCAAGTTCTAGGATAAGCCCACGAATTTAGGTAAACAAATATGGAATATTTTGGTTGACTAAACACAATCTTCTAATCACAAAATAAAAACTACAAATCTCCATGTCTCTTTGTGTATTTCTCCATCTGTGAATCAGAAGAATGAATCACATATTTGTTTGTTTTCTTTCTTCTGCAATTATTTGGTTCTTCTGAAAAACTTGATAATTGATCTGAAATGCATAGAATCGTTTATTGCATGCCTTCTGATTCAATTTTTCATTAACTTATGTTCTTTTTGCATGTTTTATGTTTGTTTTTTCATTGTTCTGTGTAATTTTTCAGACTTATTCTTCACTGACATATGTGTTTTTATGTTTACAGATGGATTCAACATCATCTTTTGATTGAGAAAAAGTAAAAATGAAGATGAATGTTCATTTTGTTAAAGATCGTTTGCATATACTTAGGATATTTGTCATTTTGATTTGCTTATAAGGTTTCTTCGTATTGTCTAGTATTCTAGTACTATTTTGTGAATTTGGATTTTAATATTTTTTAAGTTTTAATTTTCAAGTTTGTTCGGTTTTGATGTGTTAATATAAGAGTAATGATTTTTTTTAATTATTTTAGCTACAAACTCATGTACCGAACTGGAATCCATTTTTATTTCAAGGAAGCGGATCTTTTAAGCTTTATGCAAATCAATCTAAACCCTTTGTTTTAAACCGTATCAAAAATTTATAAAACCAAATGGATCTTTTAGACTTATTGCTAAAATCTGAAAATGTGATTACATTGAACCAAATCCTGAACACGAAATGAGACCTTTGCAAAAATCTCAATATATTCAACATAATTGAGTTTTGTTTTTTTTTTGATTAACTTGGGGGTATCTCAGGCCCATGGAGAGGCCAAGACTAATCTCCAAGGGAAGGTGCAGCCCACGGATAGACCCTCTCTCCGGGTATTCAAATGGGCCCTAAAGCATGAGCCCATATCCATGTTAGGTGACCAGGATAATTATGATTTAGTTTCGCATAGCAAGTGGGTCGAACCTGAAACGTGTTAGCGTCCCAGGCCCGCCTCCTTACCACTTGACCACAATCACCTAGTCTAATTGAGTTTTTTGCCACATAGATGATGACGGGACACAAATATAAATCACACCAATAACGAAAATAATCATCCAACATTTTTTCTACCACAACACAGGTATGGTAAGATGAATGTGAGTTGAGAGCTCCCGATTAGGGTTATGCTCTGCAAGTGCAGCTAAAGCAGGGGCTTGCGACCTGTGCATTTCAAAACATTTTTCTCCCGTACTCATTTTCCCCCGTCTTTCCGGGGAAATTCAAGAGAGCTAGCTTTGGTGCTCACCAAATGACCTCTTATTATACAAGGGTGCGGAGCGCTACTTCGCCCCGCAGATATGATTCAACATGAATCACACAACTAATTTAGCTAAAATTATTTTTATTTGGAAAATTCTCTCAAATAGACATTTTTACATTTTTATCACAAAATAGTCCTTAAGAAAAAAAATTAACCAAAATAGCATTTCTTATTTTGAAAAATTTAATAGTTCTTTAAAAAAAACTTCACCTCTAAAACCCCACCCATAACTTTAAATTCTAAATCTATATTAGTTAATCCAAAGAATATAAATATATATTACACTCTTTAATAAAATCTATTTTAGTCATTTTTTTAAATACAATTTTTATGACAATTTTTTTTAAGATTATCCTAAGGTATTTCTCTTTATATTATTATCACATATATTTTGAATAACCTGGAATTAGCGTTCATATAACTACTAAATACTGATTAAATATCATTACTATTTTGTAATCAGTTGGTTTGCTAAAAAGAGTAAAATATCAAGTGTTACGTTTTATACAGCGTAATTTTTCTTTTCCTATTGGTACGATATAGAATGGTCCTTTTACTACATCACTTGGTTTACTTACTTTCACGTGGCCACTATGATATTGTGTGGACTCCACATTATCTGACAAACTCAATTATTTTTCTTGTCTAGAGCAATTTCAATAAAAGATTTTTCACAATGATTCTCAAAATGTAAAAATAAAATTATTATTTGCACTGTGCAAAAACCATCTTTTAAAATTTCTAATCAAAAAAAATATTTTTGATGGTTTCTTCCACTGTTCACGAGGTCCACTGACACGTGACGACCCGCGATTGATTTGTTTTTAATTTTTTTTTAATCAGCAAAAATAATAATTAAAAGCCTCATTTGAAATTCTTGGGTTAAAGAAGACTTAAGATATTTTGGGATGCAGTGTAAATATTATTGACTTAGAATTACTTAGATCTATTCTAAACTTGAATTAAAAAACACAAACAATTTAATAAATTTTTGGTCTCTAACCGATATGGCTCGTTGGAGAATTCATATTTCCAAATTTCAATAGATCCAAGAAATTACACACACTATACCTATACAATCTGTTGATGTTTTAGTATTTAAGTCATCCAAGAATTAAAAGCTTAAAGCTGGAGAATACACCAACTATATCAAATATAAATAGATTTAAGCCTAAGTTATTTTATCTATAAAGTTGTTGTCTTTTTTTTTCTCTGTATGCTTCCTTTCTTGTCTTATAACGTAGTTGCCCTTGTGTTTCTTCTGTTACAGATTAATCTGAACATAATTTACCAAAATACATAAGCATATATATTACAAATCTCGCAATACACTCTCATTTTGTCTTTCGGCCTAACCCACCTCAGCTCAAAACCCGTGGCCCAAACCCTTTGCATTAGGACTTATACCTAAACCAACAAATCTCCGCATGTTTTTATGAGCCCAACTAGACTCATTCCTCAAGTCGACATCCCAACACGTCTCTTTGTTGGACTAAGAGAGATCAATATTCTCTCTCTCTCTCTCTCTCTCTTTGACGAACGGTGTCACGACCATAGTCAATGTTTCCGGTACAGCATTGATTCTCTTTCTTTATCCTTTTCTCAATCAAGACATGTATTTGGATAAGTCAAAGAGAAAAATCGAGAGAGTTATTAACCAATTCTTCCTCTGCTTCCTTTTTCATTTTCTTTCCGACAAATCTTGTTCCATCTCCGAGGAGTATTACGCCGTAACCCTGAGTTTTCTTTTTTTCTACCTTCAACGATCTGAGGTAAGAACCTCTTGACCTTCTTGCATGTATGTCTTTCTTGTTTGTAGATCATCTTAATAAACCCATCAGCTCGTTTGTTGCAGGCGATTTTGATGGATTTCAGTTTTAACCGACTCGTCTCTACTTACAGCTGGTTCAGATCACCTCAGACTTTCAACTTTCTCGAATCTAGATAAATCAACTCCTCTTTGTGTTATGTTCACTTGTAATTTGACTGAACTTGTCATTGGTATGCTTAGAGACTGACTTTTCTTTTGTCACTCATGTCTCCTTTCAGCATATGCTCCACTTGATTTCTTTTTTTTTTTGAATTATACAGAGGTATTTTGGCCCCACAGAAGTGGGTCCAGACTAGCCCCGCCGAAGCGGGTTCTCTGTCGCCGGCGATGCCCAAATTTTAATCCCCCAGTGGCCAACGCGGATCGAACTCGGGACCGTATCGAAGCCGGAGCTCCCTCAAGAACCACTAGGCCGTCCTCGCTTGGTTGCTCCACTTGATTTCACTCGCTCTCCACATAACTCAACATTTCTTGAGTGACTTCCTCCCTTTTGGTTTAATGTCTAACTTATCCTCCTTAAACCAACTTGATTTTTTTCGTTGTTTTGGATAATGTTATACACAACAAGATTTTCTCGGAGCATCCCATTCATCATTAATAGGTGTTGAAAAAGCTTACAACAAATGTCAAATCTCTCAAATATATATTTTTAAAGTTTTGTTACAAAAATAAATTTAAAAAAAAAAATTAAAACACACCTTTTTATTTTAAAAATATTAATATTTTTAGTTTAAAACTTCATCTCCAAAATTTCACTGTGATTCTAAATTTTAAATCTAGATTAATTAACTTATGAATATAAATGTATATTTACCTTTTAATAAAATTTATTTTAATCATTTTTCTCTTTAAAATATATTTTGGTGATAAAAAAAATTTAGGCCTATTGTAGGGTATTCTTCTACAACAAATCTAGAATCTTTAACTAGATACAATTTTGATTAGAAAATCTGCTAGAGTTAGAGTAATATGAATCTTCCGGCCTAGTCCATCTCAGCTAAGACTATACCCTAATGAGGGGCCGACACAGGACAATGACTACAAGAACATTTTCCTCCAACTGTTTTAAAAAATTTCTTTGCTTAATACTATAAACTTTATTGGTATTTCCATTCTAAAATTTATCATAATGGTAAAAACTCGTGTACCCCAGATTAATTAGCGGATGGCTTCTTACATCCGCCCCTGACCCCAATCCTTTATAGTTGGACTTGTATCGAGATCAACCAAGGGTTGTCATGATTTTGGGATCTCTTTAATAAAATATAAATGTTAATATATACATTTAATTGAAATACTGAACTCTACTTGACTTATAAGTTTTGCCGTTTCTAAAATTCTGAAATAAAAGTTTGGTTTATTGATTCGACAATGACTTGTCGAAACCATACGGCCTCGCCGCATGTCGTGTCACGTCCACTAAGGACCAAATTTACAGTGTCGGTAAAGCAAATAAATCGACAAATTAGAAAACAATCTTCGACACCCTAGTTGGCAATAATGGACATCGAATCACTTTTCATTATGGTTCAAATGATAAAAATTTCAAAAATATCTACTAAAACTCAATTAAATAATAAAATAATAAATAACATTATATCACTTTAGTCTCTTTATATAGTGCCACCATCCTCATTAGCTCCCTACACACTTAACACCTGTTTCCTTCCAACTCTTTCTCTAAAACTTTCTTGCTCTCTCTCTCTCTCTCTCTCTCAAAATGAAGCTTTCTATGCGTTTGATCTCAGCTGTTCTCCTCTTGTTCATGATATTCGTTGCCACAGGTTCTTACTCTCGTAACTTAATATCTAGCTTAACTTAATATCTAACTTTTTAGCAACAAGAAAAACTTTATAATATCTAACTATATGCACATATGCATGCAAATATGTTTAATCATTTACATATAGTATAACATTTCCATATTTTTTTTGATCTATATTTTTCCAGCGACTGCTCTTGTGAACACTCATAGAATAAGTTGGTTTCTATGGCTTCTCGTTATGGTCTAAATTTTATGTGTAGGGATGGGTCCAGTCACAGTGGAGGCACGCACTTGTGAGTCCAAGAGCCATAGGTTTAAGGGTACATGTGTGAGCGCAACAAACTGCAAAAACGTGTGCCATAATGAAGGTTTTATCGGTGGTAATTGCCGTGGGTTCCGTCGTCGTTGCTTTTGCACCAGAAATTGCTGATCCGTCGACAGATTCTCATAACTCAAAAACTCTTGTATCCATTTTCTCCTGTTGTATCTTTCTATCTAATCTTCCATACAGCACCATGTGGTAGTATGCATGTGTGTAATAATGTGTTCTCAAATAAGTCTTTGGTTTATGTGTGTTTGTCTTTGTAACTTAAGTGTGTTTTCGGTTTTAATGTGATGTTAAATCAACTTGTGGTTTTTTTATTATCAAGAAGGCCCTAGAAAGGTTTTTATAACGTTAATAGGACAGTTGTGATCAAGTCAGGTTATTAAGAGTTAAGACTAGGTGTACGGTGAATCTGAAATAGTATCATACAGGATACAGCTACCGTGAAACGATTATGTTGATAGGTCTTGGCACTATCAATTTAAATAATATAGTTCGTGCAATAACCAAAAAGTAATTAATAATATGTATATTTGCTAGCCTAATATTATCGTAGTGAACACATGTCGCTTTAGTTACCGCGCGTGTCCTTTCTGTTGTACAAGAGCTCTACACGTGTCCATACGTACTGCTGGTAGTGTTTATTGTTTTTTGTCAAAATCATTTAAACAAGAGAAATTCCATTCTATGGACAAACATAACTTTGCTGAAATTATGAATTTTTGTTGTACTGTCTCGGATAATCCGCTTACGCACACCATCATTACACCAATATCTTCTCTGGTGACTCTAATAATCACCAACCAAAAAGCAAATCAACCCTAACTACCAATCAACTCTTAGTCTTCTGCACATTTCTTGCTCTGTCGTGGCCGTCGTCTATGACCAGCTCAAACCACCCTGTGGATCCTCAGCTGCTATGAGCTTTCATCGCTCAAACTGAGAAACCGTTCGATTCATCATGCTCGAAATGCAGCACTCGATGCAGCCCGAGATGGACGAATTAATTGAAGACAGTTTTACTTGATTTAATCCTCTCAGCCTAAGCCTCACGATGTGCGTCCACAATCGAACAACAGAGATGTAACGGTGACAAAAAGAGAAGACTCAAGACATGGCAGCAAGAAAGAGAAGACGCGGACACAACAGCGCTCTGGTACAGCGGTGATGTGGTCATAACGGTGGAACAAAAACATGCAAGAAGACAGGACTAATCAGAAGAGCATCAGTGATCGGAAGAAAACGGAACAAACTCGAGACTGGAAGTGAAGATATTATGTGTATATATTTATAATACTATAAATATGTGAAGTACATGCAAAAAGAGAAAGGACTAAAGAACATTTTAACATCTTCCTCTCTCCATTTGTTACTATTTTTCCATTTCCGAAAATTATCAAACTAGTTGATATTTTTTGTGCAAATGGCTCTTTAAATAATCCTACTAGAATTTTTTGTATTATTTGACACAAAAGACACTTTGGTATGAAAAAGTAAAGTAAGATAAGCTAAAGACACTTCTAGCTTGACACCAGTCTTTAACAAGACGCAAGCAACTCATACGTATATGAACTATATATGCCGACAAAAATCGATACATGAACGTTACACTCGTGATATTTTTTCCAAACCAAGATTCCCATATCTTTGTTTCTTCTTTAATAAAAACTAGATTTTGACCTTTACTTTTCAAAGCGCGGATTTGTTTTTGGATAAAAATGTTTAACTGATATGTTTTTATAATTTTGATGTACATATCTATTGTTAAAAATGATATATTTAGTGTTTGCATAATCAGATTCAGATCCTACGGGCCTGAACTGTAATCATGGATAATCCGTATATATTTCTGTTCAAATTTACCTTGGAAAATTTTGTTTAATTGAAATTCTGATAAATCCGGTAAGATCGGTAATAGTATTAATTATATCATTATAGTATTTTTAAATTTTTACCTAGAAACAAGTTGGGTCCAAATTTGTGCTTCTATTTTAATAGTATTAACTAGATTTTAATCCGCACATCTGTGTGGCTAATTTATCATTTTATTAATTCTATATTTTGAAAATGTTAATATACCATTCAATAAATTTTCATATTTCATTCATATATTAATTTCAATTTCATATAATATATAGATTATACTTATAAAATCTCTTAAAATAGCATATAATTTGTTTATATAATAAATGTTACTTAATTTTTATTTATAATAATATTATATTATTAATTACTAAATTAAGAAATAAATTCATTTAAAATATTTAAAAATCTTCGTAAAATCTTGTTAGATTTTCTACAACATATCTTTATTATAACTATTTATTATTATATCCTAATAATTATTAAAATATTTGAATATTTTATTTTTTAATAGATTAATACAATAATCAAATAGATGTAATTGATTGAAATAGATTAGTATGATTTTTTATGGTAGATAAAAATGTTTTTTTTTTAATAGAGAAGATAGAATATCAATAATTTTAAGGGGCTAACTGGAGTAACCGCAGCGGTTGCGGCTGCGGCTGCGAGCGTTTGCGGATGCGGGTGGTTGCGGTTTTATGCGTTATTAAGAGATTTGGACGACTGGTAAAAAGATTAAAAATTGTTGCGTTTGCGGAATATTTATGACTGGTTAACTACCAAATACAACAGTGGTTAAATATAAAAGAACAATATTTATATTTTATATAATTATAAAAATATTGAAAATCATATTATTATAATAAATATAAAAATTATACTTTTAAAATTTATACCATTAATTTTTTAAAAAAATATAGAAATATTTTTCTTTAAAGTTTTATAATATAAATTAAAATATAATATTATATATATATTTTCGTATTTCTATTATTGTAATTTAAAATTTTAATTGAATATTTTTATTTTTATTTATATAATTTTTTGAAAAAAAAATATTTTTTTACCCTCACGCAACCGCAAACGCTAGCTGGAACCAGCTTTTGAATTTTAGAGATTTGTAGCGGTTTGAAGCGATTTGAAGCGGTTTATAACATTTTTGTATGATTGTTGCAAAACGCCAACAACCACTATCAACCGCAAAAGCTGCGTTTGCGGGTGGTAGCGGGAAAACCGGTCACCCCCTTAGTCCCAAAAATTGGGGATCCGAAAATTACAGAACCGGTCAACTAGAGAAACAATGTTACAGTGATTAAGCAAGCTAAACAAGATATGAAGAGAAGAAATAAAGGTTGGGATGAAAACTACCGAAGCCTAAGCTTCATATTTCGACGACACACAGGCGGAGAGAGGATGTTCTGTTGTGTTGTCTCCACGGCTTTCAGGTCAATTCCAACCTCAACAATTCCCGTCCTACTTTTTCTTTAATAAATTATATTGCGGTGCCTATTTCATAATAATTACTTCAAATAACTTAAAAGAACTATCAAATTCAATCCAAAATCAATTTTGACCAAAATAATGTTGGTCAACCATCTATATTTATATATATATCCAAAAACCAAAGAATATAATAAAAATCCAAGAAAACTATAAATACCCAAACTTTCAAAATATACTTGAAACCTTAAAATTCTAAAAAATACTCATATATATATATAGGATACATATTTAAATAATCAGAAATTTAAATGTAAAACTCAAATTTTAAAGTATATTATAACACCAAAATAAGTAATAAATTAGATAAGTTATGAATTTGATCGAGTATGCCCAAAACTTATCTTGTGGGCATCGTTTGGGCATATTTTATGTTATGGTTCCTAAGATAAAACTGATCGTATACTCAATAATAGATAAATTATATATGCTAGATGTTTTTAATGTATTACATTATATTTTTTTGCTTCAATTTGTTTTTTGATTTTTGGATATAGTTTTGTTTTTGGATATATTTTTGGGATGTTGAATATTTATAGTTTGTCTCAAATTTCTGGGTATATTTGATATTAATTTTAGTTTTTTAAGTTAACCGAATGTATTTTGTTTCTGTTTTTTTTTATATTTATAGATGATTGGCTAAGTCAAAATTGATTTTGGCTTAAATTTGATAATTCAGATAGTGTATTTGAAATTGTTAGTCTAGATTGAAATAAAAACTGTAGTAAAATTTAGGTAGAACAATGCACGATGAAAATTGTTGAGGCTGAAATTGACCATTTTCCTAGCATGTGATGTTATATAGTTGTTTTTCAATGGAGATGTATGTTATGTTCCAAGTATTAACTTAAATAACTAGAGATAAACATTATGATATATTTCATACTACGATTATCAAATACTCTTATGTGTTTCTTTTTCTTTTATTAAGTGATGTTTTTTAATTCGTATAAATATAATTTGATATTTATGATCGTTTGTATTCTACCGTGTGATTTTTTTATTGGTTGACTTGATTATAATTATTATTTCTATGCAAATGATAATTGAATAAAATTATATTTTTTTAATCGGTGGGCTGAGAATATTAATCAACACATTGTTCCAAAAGTGTAATTTGTTGGCAGTGGGATAATACGATATGAGACTTTAATCAGGACAAGTTTACAAGATAAGTAAAGTTAAAGGAGCAAGATAAGAAAGTAGGTCATACGTGGGGATACGATCGTGGAAAATTGAGAAAGCAAGCAAACAACACACTTATCTCGCTCGCTCGGTCACTTTGTGGTAAGGGGCTGACTGGTGTAACCGCAGCGGTTGCGTTTGCGATTGTGGGTGTTTGCGGATGCGGGCGGTTGCGGTTTTATGTGTTATTAAGAGATTTGGACGACTGGTAAAGCGGTTAAAAATTGTTGCGTTTGCGGGATATTTATGACTGGTTAACTACTAAATGTAGTAGTGGTTAGATAATAAATTAACAATATTTATATTTTATATAATTATAATAATATTAAAATCATATTATTATAATATATATAAATTATACTATTAAATTATTTTAAAATTATAGAAATATATTTCTTCAAAGTTTTATAATATAAATTACAATATAATGTATACATTTTGGTATTTTATTATTTAATTTAAAATTTTAATTGATTATTTTATTTTTTATTATATAGTTTTTTTTGGAAAAAAAATATTTACCCTCCCGCAACTGCAAACGCTAGCTAGAACCAGCTTTTGAATTTTAGAGGTTTATAGCGGTTTGAAGCGATTTGAAGCGATTTATTACGTTTTGTATGATTGTTACAAAACGCCAACAACCGCTACCAACCGCCAAAGCTGCGTTTGCGGGTGGTAGCGGGAAAACCAGTCAACCCCTTAAACGATCATATACAATCATTTTTTTATCTTATTATATGAGTAAAGATACGTCAAGTTTTTAATCGAGTTATGCCAATTTCTCTAAAGTTGGGGGATAAAAAAGGAGAATTTCAGTTTTACCATAAGTTTGATATTGTTTTTTAAATTTACCATTAGTGAATAATTATTTTCAAAAAAATCCCAAATTTATAATAAAAATAAACTAAAATAATTTTTTATATATTTATAAAATATTTAGAAACTCAAACTCACCCCTTTAACATAAACCCTATATAATAATCCCTAAAATATAAACCTAAATATTAATATATTTTTTATTTAAAAAGTGATACTTAACTTATATTACTTTTACATTTTCATAAAAAAATGAATGTAGAATGTCTCTTATCAATCTTTTATGGGCGAATGTTTGTAACATGTATTCTTGTAGCTTAAAAGCCTTACATGAATGGGCTTGTGCCTTACATTAATATTTCTTCTGGCAGAGTATCAATATCTTTTAGTGGATTGTGCTTAACGTAGTTTGTATAGAAGTTGTGGACTAAACTACTGTATTAAAGAAAATTAACGCTACATTAAAAAAATCTGGAAGATAAATTAACGAAGAATATCTATGAAATTTAATTGGCTTACACATTTTATTCAGATCTCAAAACCAGAATTGGAACCGATTAGAAAATATTTGGCTCGAAACTGAACAGAAAAATTACAAGTACCTAATTGACTCTAAAATTCTTATACCAGAGCGAAAAAGAAGTAATTAGAATAGATCCGCATCCAAAAAAACTGACTCCAATAGACCCGACCCGATAAAAACTAATTCATACCCAATTTTAAAACATAAATATCCAAAAACTATAATTTTTGTACTCTATTTTCATATTTTAATTTAATTTAATTGATATGTCTTTATGTTAACAATCTTTAATATTTTCAAGTAATATGAAGTTAAATGTAACTAGGTTTTTTCCTGCACATAATTTTTTAATTTAGATTTTTTTTTAAAATAAATTTATGTTAATATTCCAGATTTAATTATTTGTATAATAATATTTTAATACAAATTTTAATTTAGAATTAAGTTAAAATAAAAATCTTGATTTATCTTAAATTATATAAGTATATATATTAAATTGATATAATTTTTTTTAATTATTATAAATAAAATTACAATTTTTTTAAAATTTGTAGATATTAAAAGGAAACAAATGATGTTACGATTAAAAGTTTATAACTATTTTAAAAAATATATGAAATTTTTGCTTAATATTAAAAATTGTATGATTATAAAAATAGAATTAAATAATATTTAAATTTTTGTAAAATATTTTATATTTCTATTATTATATTATTTAATATCATAAATATATTTATTTTAATGATATTGTATTAGTTATTTCTATATTCTAAAAGATTTACCAAAATATAAATTTGCAATAAATGTAATTGTCATGTCATATTTATCCGTAAGCCTTGTCATCAACTATAGCATACCATCAATGTCATATTTTTTTAGTGAAATTGATTATGAAAATAACATGTGTCAAATCACTTCTCAAATAATATTTACAAAAAAACCTAGAGTTTAAAAATCTTTTATTTTAATTATTAATAGTTTATTTTATTTAATTTGTAAAATTTTAGCTAAATATGACATATTTGAGTTAAATGTGATGGAATTTGGGTATTTGATGTTTTCAAATCCTAAACACCCAAACTGACCTGGATCCTATACAAACCCAAAATTACATGTATTTTAATTATAGCCCGAATCGACTCGGATCCGAGAAGAACTGATCTGAACTCAAACCGAAAAATTCAAATACTTAGTTGAATCTAAATATTTAGAACCTGAATAATCTAGATCCGAAAAGAATTGGTCCGTATCATATCCGAAAACCCGAATGCCCAGACTTAAAAACTAATGTAAATTGTTGTTCCTCAGGAAAAAGACTAATGTAAACTGTTATGGTTCTAGTAAATTGATTATATAGTTGATTGGTGAGCCTTTAATTACGACTTCTCCTTTGGGCAAATGTTTAGTTGGTTCACGTTTTGTTTCTATTTTTTTTTCTGAGGCCTTAAACTATTTATTTTCATTAGCCAAAGAAAAAAAATCTTTTACCAACAAATAGATTCATCCCCCTTGTATATAGTGCCAAACTTTTCTTCTTCATTTTCTTAATTCCCATTGAAACAATTGTATCTTTGTCTCTCTAAAAATGAAACTCTCTCTGCGTTTGGTCTCAACCATTCTCCTCTCCTTCATGCTACTCCTTGCCTCAGGTTCATAACTCATCTCAATGTCTGTGTTTAAATAATTAAATTTATATTCTCTTCAAAAAAAAAATTAAATTTATATATAATATAATATAACATATACACAGATGTGAACATATATAACCTTCTGCAGAATGTATCGATTAATGAACTCCATATCTTGGTATTAGTCATTTAGTTTAGTTGATAACGTATAAGACCTCTAAATTCAACTAATAATAAAAAAAAGAATTCAACGTCAAGAATTCAAATGCCGTCGCGGAAAAGAAACGCACTTAAAATATGTTTCTTTTAGGTTTCCTTTATACTTAAAAGATACGAGGAAACTTTTTACTTACTCTGTTTTATATTAAGTGTCATTTTATCTTTATGTACACGAATTAACAAAACAATTATATTTTTTATATAAAAACACAATTATCTATACATCTAATTATATTTCAACCAATAGAAAAAAACTGATGTATAAAATTAATTAATTTTACATTGAAAGTCGAAAATAATATTTATTTTATAACAATTTTTTTTTAAACGATACTTAATATAAAACTGAGAGAGTATATACTTAGGAACTTACTTTAAAAAGTACTTACTAAAAACAATGGAGACTTTCATTTTTACTATAAGTATGATACAACTTTACAAATTTACCTTTAATGAATAACTATTTTCAAAAATACTTTAATTTTTTGATGAAAATAGACTTAATTAATTAGTCTAAATATTTATAAAAAATTTAGAAACCCAACCTCAATCCTTTAACACTAAACCCTAAACAATATTCACTAAAGTGTAAACTCAAATGGTAATATATTTTTGATAGTGTGTATTTTTGCAAAGTGATACTTAAACTTATGTTATTCTTTGTAATTTCTCAAAAACAATTTACAACAAAAACTACTAAAAACATTACCAAGTTCTTTGAATCCCTCTAAACTATATTGTTAAATTATTTGATGGGAAAAGGAGAAAACTTATTATATACCAGTATGTATTATTAAAAGTCCCTAAAACTTATATACAGTAGTTTTCCTATTATATATGGCTTCGAATATCTTATTCTTTCAACTGGCCCTGGATCTGTTATAAGCATGTACCAGATATGTGAGTATGATAATAATGTACATGCAGCCTATGCATGATGCATGTCATGTAATTTTACATTTTGGTTATAATAACATCTATGTATTAATTATGGTTATGCTTCAAAATGAGAGTGTTTTAGATAGTTTGGTGGGTTAATTTTGTGATTTAGGAATGATTCCAGTGGAAGCCAGAACGTGTGAGTCACCGAGTACCAAGTTCAAAGGAGTGTGTCTCAACGCAAAGAACTGTGCCGGTGTTTGCACTGGCGAAGGTTTCACAGGAGGTCAATGCAATAGTCTCAAGTGCTACTGCACCAAAACCTGCTAAATTTATAAAATGTTAACGAAAATGTAAAAATTCTTTTGTTGGTCTTTAATCATTCTTATTAATACGAAATTAGATATCATATGGTTGCATATATATATTTTTTTGTCAACGTACACTTGAGTAACTTATATAAAACCAGAAAATAATTGTATAATATACTTATTTATGCTTTGCATATAAGTTCTTTGATTTTTTTTTTCTTATTAAACTGAGTTATTTCACATTAATCTTAATCTCTAAGTGTAAAATGTTCAGGTATATATATTCTCTAATATGTACATGTATACACTGTATCTATACAATGTACACAAGATACTATATTCCCAATATGTCCCCTCAAACCTATGATCCGATGGAGAGGAGAAGATGATTGATATAAATATTTGACTAAGCAAAGAGTGGAATGGCACCCGGATGCAAGGGATTAGTCAAAATACTTGTGTCTAGTAGGAACATAAAGAATCTTGAGGATACCAAATGATCCCGTGTGGTATGCCAGTCAATCTCCACATGCTTGGTGCACTCGTGAAAAATAAGGTTCATGGCAATATGAAGAGCCGACTTGTTATCAAGAAACAACTTGGCTGGTGTGGTAACTTGAATGTGCAACATAGTGAAAAGTTGCTGGAGCCATAGCATTTCAGATGTCGCCAAAACCATATTCCTATAATCATCCTAAGTGCTGCTCTTACTAACAGTCTCATGTTTCTTTTTCCAGCTAATCAAAGACTTGCCACGATATGTACAAATTCCTATTACCTCTTCGTGTATCTGGACAAGTAACCTAATCAACATCTGAAAAAGCATTGAGACAAACTTCAGAATCAACATAATAGAAGATCCCTTGTCATGGATTAGACTTGATGTATTGTGAGTTGCCTGTAAGTGGACATCAGTTGGAGCGAAGAGAAACTGTCTAAGACTATTCACTACAAAAGTAATATCAAGTTGTGTGATAGTGAGGTATAATAGTCGTACTATAAGCTCCATGTAAGTAGTAGCATTAGGCAAAGTGAACCAGTAGTCTTGCTCAAAGGAATTGCCTGGCTAATATGCATAAAGCTAGGTTTAGAGGCCAACATTCTGGTATCAACAAGAATATCCAAGGCATATTTGCATTTGCATACATAAATACTTGTTGAATCCCTTGCAGTCTGAAGGCTAAAAAGAATTATGGAGTTCCCAAATCTTTAACCTGGAAGCTTCTGTGTAAAAGATCTTTGAGTTCCCAATTCATCATTCATAACAACTCTCCAAACAATAGAGATTATAGCTTGTTTAAATATTTTGGGTTCAGTTTCAACAGAGATAGAAAAAATGTAGTTTTGATAAGGAATATTAAGGTTGGAATATGAAAGAACAGAAGCTAAAGGATAAAGATGTGGAGAAGTGGAAAGATTTTTTGGTAATGGTGTTGAAAGACGAGCCATAGAACAATGATGGTCAGATATGTAGGAAAAATGATTTTATTCAACATTAAATTTACGCGTGGTGCCTTTTCCTTCACGAACTTTATAATAGTGTGTATTTCATCATGAACTTAAAAAAAAATTCAAAAATCCTATATGAACTCTCAAAATCGTGCCTATATATATGTTGACCGTTAATGATGTTAGTCAACCGTTAACTTATCAAAACGACGTCGTTTTGGATAATCCAAAAAAATTAAAAATCTACACTTTCTGGGAGTCGAACTCTGACACAGAAATATAACACCGAACATCTTACCACTTGACTAAGTTAACATTCTCGTAGTTGTTTGTAAACATCAAATGATATATGTTTTGGTTTTATCAAATAAATCTTCATTTTTTATTGTTTTAGTTTTTTGAAATAAATATATAATTATTTATATTTTTAAAATTTTATGAATCCTTTTTATAAATTTCAGTTAATTACTATTGCTGTAAATTTTATTTTATATTATTATTAAAATAAAATATATATTTTAAATTTTTGTTTTTATGTCTATAGAGCTAAGTTTATAAGTTAAATTTGAGTTTACATATTTCAATTTTTTAATAATTTTAAAATATATCTAAATTACTTGTTTGACTTTATAGATTGTAATATTACAATTTTAATAACATTATAATACATTTTAATTTGGTTTCATATGTTTATTTTTAATAATACTAAAAGGTAATTATTCAAATCAATATTAATTAATTTAAATTTATAAAATAAGGATTCATAAAATTTATTAAATATATAAACAATAATAAATTTATTTTATAAAATTAAAATAATAAGAATTGAGAAGATTTATTTGATAAACCCAAAACATATATCATTTACTGTTTACAAACTATTACAAGAGTGTTACTTTAATCTAGTGGTTAAGTTGTTTAGTGTTATATTTTTGTGCCAGAGTTCGAGTTCTGGAATGAGCAGATTTTTAATTTTTCTGAATTACCCAAAACAACGTCGTTTTGATAAATTAACGGTTGACTAACATCATTGACGGTCAACATATATATGTACAATTTTGAAAGTTCATATGGGGTTTTCGATTTTTTTTAAAGTTCGTGATGAAATATTGACTATCATATAATTCGTGAAGGAAAATGTACGACGCGTAAAGTTTGTGTTGATAGACCATTTTTCCCAGATATGTAGGTAGGGGGTTTGAATGTCTGTTTAGGTCCTTTATAAAGTATAAACATAACAAAAGCAACCAAAGTTTTGAAGAAACTTGTAATCAGCTAAAATCTCATAAGGAGAACATTTCTGCATAAGATAAGGTATCCTATTGATCAATAATACATCAGTGAGAATGCAATAGCTCCAATAAACTAAATATATAAATATTGGACTGAAACATTAAAGAACGTGCAACATTAAGGATATACTGGTATTTCCGTTCAACAATACAGTTTTGTTCAGGAGTGTATGCACAAGAAAAGTAATGTATGATGCCATTATCTTTAACAAATTGAGTAAATGCTAAACTCATCTACATTATTATTATGAATAGACTTAATATAAATGTGATATTAGGTTTGTATTAGCTTGAAGAAATCAGGAAAAAACGAGCAACATCACTTTTTTACGAAGCATATAAACTCATGTTACATGTGAACAATCATCAACTAGAGTGAGAAAATAACAATATCCTTTAACAAAAAGACCCCATAAACACAATATATAACACATCTATAAAATCATAGCATGTCCTAATATAATGCATTCTACATTTTTTTTTATTCCTATGGAAGTTTCGGGCCTTTAAGTCTTTAATATCCTATAGACCCAAATTCAGCTTTAGAAATTTCGATTTAAAAAAAAAACAACTCTTCGTATCAAGGGTGGTTCGTATGTATTCTACATCGTTACAAGAAAATATTCTTTTTTTTTTAAACACTTACAAGAACATATTCATACAAGTAACCAAATGGTTTTTTTCTTCTCTAGAGCTGTGGAGCCAAGAATCTGTGAGACGTTTTTCAAAAGAATACGTTTTTGAATCCAAACAACTGAGCCATCTTCTGCCGTGAGTTCGATCATTTCCAAGATAGTCACTGCCATTGGATTTATCCGTCGATGTTACTGCACCAAACCATGTGATGGGGGGAGGGGGATCTTTATAATGATAATAATATTCTAAAAAATAAATCATTTTGTAGCTATCGCTATCTCTATTTCAACTACTATCTTGTGATATGATATTTCGAGAATATATCGTGAATTAGGGATACACTTTGTTGTAACTTGTGTTCCCTCTCTACTATCTTCTCATCTACATTAATTAATGGCATTTTAGTAAGGATTATGGTCTATATATGTGTTTTTGGTTTACCTTTCGGATGATCCATTATGACAAGTGAGTCAAGTGACAACCAAAAAAAAAGAAAGATTCGGGGTTCTCCATCTAACATGAACAAAAAAAGATTACCATATATATGTTGAGATTATATCGTTAAATAGGGACACACTTTGTAAATGTTTTTTCTCTCGATCTCTACTATTTCTCTATTTTAGAATAATTAATGGATTTTTATTAAGAACTCAAGTTTTTATATTTTTGGCTTGTCCATTGTTGTGACAACGAAAACAATATTCGAATTCTCCATCTAATAATATGCACATAAGAGAAATATATATATATATATATATATATATATATATATTTGTGTGTGTGTGTGCATGCATTGTGACTAAAGAGAATCATATTACATCGCCGGGTAACTTATTATCAACCAAGTAAGGCACAGTAAACTAAGAACTAAAATATATATTTCGTAAATGTAAAGATAACTCACCTACTAAACCCATCATATAATAGACCTACTCTTATTAATAAAATCATTCAAATAGTGAAATTGATGCAACAAAATATGCTCTATATATATAGGCCAATAACAACCCAAAGTTGCTTTAATTACGAATTTTTGTTTAACTTTTTTGAAATCTAATATATTACTGTTGATTCACCATTTAATAGAAATTTGATTAGTAACATGAAGTTTCTTTCTTGTTGATTATATTAATAAAGTTTCATAAATAAAATACATGAATTCACAGATGGTTTGTGCTTTTTTCGATTTTATATCAATGGTTTGAATTATTACATGATTTAAGGATTAATCTTCTTTACCAAAAGAGAAATTAAAGATTCATCTTAGTGATGGTAGGTGAATATTTTTTTTTCAAAAGCTTGCCCATTTTAGTATGGTACCCCTCAAGTCTTCATATACTTTTTTTTTTTTCAAAAGCTTGCTCAACTCTTCATAGACAACCATTCGAGTAAATGTAGATGCAGTCAGCTAATCTAGTAGATAACCATTGCTTCTTAAAAACAATTAATTAATTATCATTCATCATAGTCGGATTTCAACTCAAGGATATAATTTTGAAACGGACAACCATGATAATATGTTATGCAGTCCACCACGTAATGAGCATCATTTCACAGTTCATATCTATATAATTACATATAATCTTACAAAAATAAATCACACAACCCTAAAATCAGTGTATAATCAATCTCTGGATTTGAAATTGATATTATATATTGATTAAAATGTAATTTTACATTTGGATTGTTTACTAAGTCATGGAATAATTGTTTAATGCGAGGTATTTGGGTAGATTAATTCATCGATCATAACTTTATATGCCTCAGAGTCACGACGAAGTGTCTGCATGTCTTTCGGGATAGTGTTATTCGTCAATAAATCACTCATATAACCTTTTTTCCGGCTCACTCATAACATTTATTCCATGTCTTTTCCAATAGAATGAACGTTGTTAAAAAAAAGACATCTCACTAGACGTTGCGCTCTTGTATCTATATAACGAGACCGTGCCTATATATTGGTACCTCTTCTTCAACGTTAGTTTCCTACACAACTCCTATTTCTCTTTCTCTTTCTAAATCATTTTATAATCTCTCTTTCCTCTCTTCAAAGATGAAATCCTCTCTTCGTTTGGCCTCAGCCCTTCTCTTGATCTCCTTCATGCTTTTGGTTGTCACAGGTTCATTATTTATGTTATACTCATTTTTAAATATTTAATATAAATATCAATATGTAAAACCAGCTATATTAAATAGAATTATACATCTATTTAATATAAATAGATGTATAATTCTATATACATCTATTTTATAATAATATATGTTACACGTACGGCTTCTATGATCTTTTTAACGTCATATACTAGTAGTTCCTAAATATATGAACCATATGATATATGTCTTGTGATACTTTATTCTATAAGAATGTAATCAAATGTATTTTTATTTTTTTGTAGAGATGGATATGGTGGATGGAGCACTTTGCGGGAGATACAGCAGGCGTTTCAAACCGCAATGCTTGGACTCAAAAAAGTGTGCCTCTTTCTGCATCAAATTCGAGACCGAGCCTTTCACAGACGGTTTTTGCCGTGGAACGGCTTGTTTCTGCACCAAACCATGCGGATGATGTGATCTTCATCATGAAAAATATTTCTCAAAAAACAATAATATTCGATCTTATCTCTTCTATCATTGTGGTTTGATGTTCGAGAATATAAAATTGGGTTACGAACATACCATCATGGATATGTTCTCTCTCTACTATTTCTAAATTTAAAATAATTAATGGATTTTACTAAGAATTTGACTTCTTATGTGTTTGAGTTTTACTTAAATAATCCTTTGTGACAATGCATTTTTTTTCGATTCTCTATCTATCTAATGTGCATACAAAAGGAAGAATTATATATGATGGATAAATAAGAATCACAGTATCTCTTTGTAGTGCAACATATTTTAAAAGCCAAGTTAAGACGCAATAAACTGAAAACTCGAAAAAAAAGCTTTGGTTTGTTACATCTTAAATCAGTTGTTATAATTGTGCATAAAGACTTAAGAGGGATAATAACCTCGTCACATAACAAATTATAGAAAATATATTGAAATGTAATTGTATTGGGAGGTAATGTTTTTATTTTATTTCCCTAAATTTTTCCCATTTAGTTTTGTATGGTTTAAGTCCTCATTACACAATGACTCTATTCAATACGTACAACCACTCAAATTAATAATCAAATAAAATCCGAGCAGTACTTCGCATGAATTAGTTTTTATTGAGAAAAATACTTTGATTTGAGTTTTTTATTTGGGAGACCCATAATTTAATTATTAATATACAATCAAGGATACATCTTACTATAGTAGGTGAATATATATTTTCAGAAAGTTTACCCTTCATGTATTTTAGCCCTCAAAGTCTTCATACGCAACTACTATAGTTAATACACCCACTCAAATTAATTCAATCAGGTAATAATAGTAATCAGGTACTAATATATAGTCCAGCCAATAATTACCTTACTTGTGCTATTTCTTACTAATATTTTAAAATGATACTAAAAACATTATTCACCGCTATTTCTTGTTACGTAGATAAACTAGGAATGATATATATTATTTTGGGTTCATTACGGATACTTCATCTTCCAAAACTATACATACATGAGCTAATAGTAGAAAATCTATCTTTACTATATCCCAAGCCTGCTATGACATGGCCTACAGTGAGGGGTTGGTAGCAAAGCCATGTGCTGCGAAATAGATGGTGACTGGTGGGTGTCAGATAGTTCAGGGTCGCATTGATGGTTCTGGTGAGGGAAAATGCACTGCTATGTGTTGACTTCGCTTAATAGATATTGATGATGGTGGTGGTGGTGGTGACTCTGGTGAAACTGATGTGCCAAAGATATGCCATGTGATATTTGTAAGGAGTGTGTTGTCGATTTTAATATGCAATTATCAAAAGATAGATGAGCTCAAAATCATTTCCATTAGAAATTGAAGGTAAGGCTATTAGGAGAAATGGTGCCATTGTGTATAGTTTTGGAAAGAGTATGCACTTACTTTACTAATAGAGCTAAAATAGATGGATCCATACTTGGAAATATCTGCTGAACAATGAAAATCAAACCAATTACAATGTCACTTTTGTGCTTTCAACTCAGAAAAAGGTGTGTTTGATTGGTCTTACAGGCAAGCCATGGATGCTTGAGAATGGAGACAGGACTTTGAACACGCCTATGCTTGTTTCTAGGTCAGTAAATTTTTTATTCTCTAGTAGAGACAGCTACATCACTGTGGCCTGTTAGTTGCTTAAACCTGCAGTATCATCCAATTATACGCTCTGATGTGTGTAGATAATTCACACACAATTGAAAATAGTATAAACTGATGATTAATCAAAATATATGTAAATAAAGTAGTATACGTACTAATCTGAAAGATTTCAATTTTTGTTTGGCAACACATTCATAATCTTCAAAACAATTCATAATCTTCAAAACAAAGAATATAGATTATAGTTTGTAACCTTATCTGTGACTACATTCATGAAAATAGTTTTCAACGTCTCTGCCTAATGGAAAATTATTCATTTTTTTTTAACTTTTCAATCACTAAATGAAATTACATTATGGGGAGTAATGTACACAACAAAAATTAGGACTTTAGATTGGTTCCTCAATGCAACAAATACAATAAACAATGAAGAACCTTTTGGTAATCAAATCACTTCATTATCATATTCACTCTTTTTCTCTCATCTTTTAGCTCAACACTTCAAAGCAGAGCTCAAATTCTGCAACAACAACAACAACAAGAAACTGTTTTTCTTTATCACAGGCACAACTTGGATTTAATATCACAAAACTGAACACTAGATTTGTTTCCATACCAGCTCTTGCAGCTTCTCCTTGGATGATTAGCTGATAGATTCTCAGGAGAAGCTCAGGCTGAAGATTCAACACTCTGGTTTCTCGTTTCCTCATTTTCTCCACAAGAAACAAGGCTTGGATCCAAATACCTGAACCGGTTTGATAAGGGCAGAAAGATGCACGTTTTACATGTCTGGAAGTGTGTTATTGTTGTCACTGGTCAAAATCTGATGCTTCATCAATAAACTCTGCAACTCTACAGCTTCTTCTATGCATCCAAGCTCATAGTGTTTCTTCAAGACATTAATACACAAAACCTCGTCAGGTAGAATACCTTCCCCGATCATTTCCTCAAGGAAGGATCTCGCTTTCTGCAACTGACTGCACTGAGATAACCCCCAGACCAATGAAGTGTATGCAAGCAAATCAAGCTTCGTACCAATCTCAGCCATCTTGTCTCGTAAAGCCAAAGCCTCTAACACATTCCCTTGCTTCAAGTTCCCATCCATTAACGATGTGTATGCTGCTCTGTCTGGAACTAGACCCTCTTGAGCCATTTGTTCAAAAGAGTTGTTGCAACATCAACTTGATTCTCTTTACAGAGACCATCAATCAGTGCTGTGTATACTGCTGCATTAGCTTGTAGACCAAACTCGTTACTCATCCTCCCAAAATAATCAATAGCCTTGGAAACTAACTTGTTTTTGCACAATCCATCAATCAAAACGCAAAAGGTAACAACAGTGACCTCGATATCAAGTTGTAGCATCTCTTCTAGCAGATGCAATCCCTCGGTGGGGTTTCCAGACTTGAAGTAAGCGTCCATTAACGTTGTGTAGATCAACGAATTCGCTTTAATACCATTTTCCTGCATTTCATTCATCACTACCTTAGCAGCCTCAATCTTCTCTACACCGCACAAACCCCAAATGAAAGTTCCATAGAGCAGCAAATCTGGTTTAATACCTCTCCCTTTCAATTCGTTTAGAAGCTCTAACGCTCTCTCCATGTTTTTCGCCTTTACAAATCCATGAATCAAAGCGTTGTAACTTGCAAGATTTGGAACCACACCAGCTGCAACCATTTTGCCAAAAAGTTCTTCAGCTTCTTGCATTCTCTCCGCATCACAAAGACCATCGATCAATGCAGTGTAAGTGACCACATTCCATTCCACACCCACCTCCAACATCTCATTAGCCAGCCTAAAAGCATCTGAGAGATTACCAATTTTACAATATGCATCAATGAGGGAAGTATAGGTAAACTCATTAGGCACAAGACCAACTCTTCTCATGTCAACATAAAACTTCATGGCTTGTTGCATCATATTCTCCTTGCAAAAAGCATCAACCAAAGTGCTGTAAGTAACAACATTCGGTTTCAACCCACTTTGCTTCATCTCCCTGTAGAACACCAGACCCTTAGGCAACACCCCGGATTTACAGAAACAATTGATCAGCGAGTTGTATGTAACAACATCAGGCTCACAGCTCATACTCTTCATTTCCTCGAAAACGCAAACCGTATCATCTAATCTACCAACCTTCCCGTAACCATCAATCATAGAGTTATAAGTAACAGTGTCAGGAACCAAACCTCTAAACTTCATTTCTTCAAACAAGCTTCTCGCAGCTTCAACATCTCCTTCTTTAAACATACAATCTATCATTATATTGTAAGTAAACACACTGGGTCTCGAACCAGCACCAATCATGTCTTTAAAAAACCTCTTCATCCCATCCCTCTTCCCTAACTTAGCAAACCTCTGAAGCAAACCATTGCAAGAACGTGTCTTTGGGAAGACCCTAAACCTCTTCATCTTAGAGAAACACAATACAGCTTCATCGACCATGTCAAGATCAATCAAAACACTAAACAAAGCATCAAAGACTCCAAAACCAGGAACACATACGTTCCTTGTAGACCATAACGCATCAAAAACATCTACGTCCGTTAACCTAACCATCTCTCTAAGGATACTATTCGCATCGTGATACATTCTAGAACAAAACAGAATGTGAGCTACTATACAGTACGATTCAACGGTGTGGTTAAACCCGGTACGGTTCGTTGACCATTTGAAGAACTTGAGGGCTAATCTAGGGTCTTGTTTTAGTTCGAGGAGGATCCTCGGAACACGAATCGGATCAGAAAGGTTGTTGATTTGGGGATCTTCCCATAGATCGTTCTTGACAACGTTGCGGATCCAGGCTATGTCGGAATCTAGGGGATGAGTTGAAGAAGGGCCGGTTCTGGTGACGAAAGGGTATCGAATGACGCAGAGGAAGCTAGTGAACCAGACGAAAGGAGAGGGAGAAGAGGAGGAACAACAAGGGCTTACACGGCGAGGGAATCTGCGATTAAAGTTGCGAAGAGAGCAGAGCATTTTGAGAAAGAGGTTGAAAGCGAAAGAAAGGAGCCTCATCGTTTAGCTCAGAGACATTGTATTCGACTGAAGAGGAGGGGGGAAGAAGAAGAAGAAAGTAGGGTTTATGAACGAACTCTCTGGGTTTTGTTGCTGTCTTCCCTGAGGACTGTTCTGTTCTTTTTGGGGTGTATAGTTGTTAAGGTATGGACTCTTAATGGGCCGTTGGGGACAAGCTATACCGGCCCAACATATGGTTTTTAATTATTAGGTATACACAGTTATCTTTTAAGTGTTTACGCAAAGAAATGGTCACGATCGAGTAGATTAGGTGTTCGGGTATCAATACAATCAGGTTCAATCAGATTGCGGTTTTTTTTGGGGGTATGAAATTTGATGCCATTGAGGTATTTTTAAAGTTTGATTTAGATTTGTTCATGTTTTCTCGGATTAATATAATATCACATCGTAAACTCAATTAAACATGTTTTAAATTTGATTTCGGTTCTACATCAGGTTTAAATTACCTAAATATTTGTTTTGATTCAAAGATACACTTTTTAGTTCATAAATTTGGAAAATTTAAACAATTTACAATAATAAAAACTTAATGTTATGATTTAGGAGTGTCCATTAAGAGAAAAAAAACATAAACAAATTAAAAATAACAACTAATACTCTTTGAATGTATTATTTAAATTTGAAAATAAAACAACACTTTTAAAACTTAAGAAACAAACCTATTCATAATTGAATCTTAAATGCTTTTATCAAAACATAAAAGTACCAATATTGATCAAATATCCAAAATATATATTAAATTAAATATTTGAATTAATTTTGTATATAAAATATATATACTTTTAGGTGTTCAATAGTATCTTAAAGTATTTTGGATATTTATCTGGGATTGAGCACATGTTTGGTATGTTTATTTTTAGAATTTAAAAATGTTCGAATATTTTCAGATATCCGTTCGAATTCAGACTCACTTAGGATAAAACTCATAACCCAAAATATCGTAAATCAACATATTTTCGATATTTATATCAGACTCAGATTTATTTTATCGGATCGGTTTTGATGTATTATCGGATTTGGTTTATTCGCCCGAGATTTTAAAGGAAATTTACATGTATTTGCTCTTTAAAATTATTTTACTTATGTTATTAAGAACAAAAGCTAAAGCAAGAGAACAACAAATGAAAGTACTTTGCCTGTTTTTTTCGGATTTGTACAATGCTTCTCTGTTTTTTGCTGCTTGACGATTCTTCTTTGCTTCAGTTGCTGCTTTGCTCAGGATCGAAGCTAGTTTGTTCATTAGCCGGTCTTGTCCTCGTCTCTTTATCTACTCAACATGCAATGTCAATTCTTATGAATGCTTATAAGCTGAATCCTTTTTTGACCCAAATAAATTATATGACGTGTAACAAGCATTAAAAGATCCTAAGGTCATGTTCAATGGGGGAGCACACAACATGTGCTTGGGCTTAAAAAAATGTGATTTAATTCAAAAATGGGCGGAGATAGGGCTGGGACGTATTATCCGGGATCCGGATTCGATCCGAGATCCGTCCCGGATCCGCTCCGAAAATAGGATATCCGGAATGCCCGGATCCGAATCCGGATAGTAAAATTTTGGATCCGTCCAAACCGGATCCAAATCCGGATATCTTAATTTTTAAGTCTGGATATCCGGATCCGGATCCGTATTTTTAAAATATGTTAAATTTTTAATTTTATTAATAATTATATTTGATATATTAGTATTTATACATAAAATATTTTTTTAATATTATATTTAAATTTTACTAATATTATATGTCATATATATATTCATAAATTTTGTATAAATATTTAATTTATATTTTATTTTTATTTTTTTATATTTTTAAAATATTTTTTATTTATTTTTAATTATTTTTACGGATCCGGATCCGAATCCGGGTATCCGCGGGTATCACAATATCTAGACGGATATCCGAAGTCCGGATATCCGGAAGACGCGGATCCGGATCCGGATACTAAAATCACGGATCCGGCGAATCCGAATCCGGATCCGGATATCCTAAACTACCCCGGATATCCGGTCCGTCCCACCCTTAGGCGGAGATCAGTTTGGGAGGTCTACAAGAAGATCAGTGCTTATGCCATGTGCTGGTGGACGTGTCAAGCCTGTATTGGCCTAAAATTAAAACGAAAACAAGGGTTTTCGTTTTGCATCCCACTTTCAATCTCTCTCTCTCGAATAGACGAACGGCGACGGCGACGAAAGGGAGACCGATATCTTGTCACTGATCTATTTAATTTTCAGAACTGATCAAGTGTCACATGTGTTTGTCCGTGTATGAAGTAGTTACATGTTTTTGGATTGTAGTTACATCAAGTATCACATGTTTTTTGGACTGATCAAGTAGTTACATGTTTTTGGATTGTAGTTACATCAAGTATCACATGTTTTTCGGTGATGGTCACACAAGAATTCGTGATAGACAAGCACATCACCAATTAAAAGAAGATTTGATTGAGAATATATGGAATAAATTTGGACATTAAACGTTGTATTAATTAAATAAAATGTTTGTATGTTTAATTAAGTAATAATTAAATAAAATGTTTGTATGTTTAATTAAATAAAATGTTTGTATGTTTAATTTGGAATTGTATTTTGTGTTTTTTTTTTATTTTCACATCAATTTTAGTATAAATTTTCTTCTCTCATTATTTTATTAATTTTTTAAGCACACCCATAAACAAAATGATCTCCCTTTGAGTATACCCCATGTTCTTAAACAAAATACATTATTTTACTAATATTTTAACCCTAAGCACACTCTTTAAGTGTGCCCCCTTTGAACATGCCTTAAGTAAACAAGGTAAATCATGTTCTTAAACTATTTATTAGAAGACAAATAGAAAACAAAGAAGAACAAGTCAGTAGCATGCAAGAAACAAACAAAGGTGAACTAAAATCATCTCTATCTTTCCTTAGTTGATCTTCACTAAGCTTGGAAGATAACAAGAAGAGCACACCAGTGTGGGGACGAGACTCAGTCGGACACTTTCTATGACCCATATATATATATATATATATATATTCACAATATCCATCTCCAACGATCAAAGCCATGCATGTGGTCTGAAGGTTGGTCTCTGTCTCTGTCTCCATCGAAAACCATAGCGCCTCCTCGTCAATGACAAAACTCTCAACACAAATAACCATCATATGATTGTTAAGTTAGATGGGGTTACAACCTAAAACCAATTGGTGATAAGTGGAGTGCTCCATCTATCTTATATATTGCTAAGATCTCTTCCAACTTTCGATGTCAGATCTTTGTCCCTAATACGGGATGATGACACTTTGAGAGTCAATCTCATAATGTTTGGGCAAGGATCGATGAGCCAACTTTGGGCTGGATCGATAATGGATCGGGTTGGATTGTTTGGATCGGGCTCTGATACCATGTTAATTTAGATGAACTTCCAACCTAAAACCAATTGATGATAAGTGGAGTGGTACATCTATCTTATATATTGCTAAGTATCTCTTCCAACTTCCGATCTCGGATATTTGTCCCTAATAATGATGTCATATCCACTTTCAAAAACTTGCTCCAAGAAACCGCGTCCGGCTCAATCTTAGTAGTAACCAAAACAAAACTCCAATGTCCCGAACGTATACAAACTTTCAGATAGCACCGCGAGCTGCTCTTCTCCAACAGAAGAGAGTGTCACAGCTTCTTGAAAACTAGAGTGAAACCCAATGCTCCAAGTGACGTTATTGGAACCTTGGAGAGTATCTTATCACCAACCAAGTCTAGTGGAATATCGTTAAACCTCATCACTCTTCCAACGTTCAACGCATGTTTCTTATGCTTGGTCTTCAAACAATCCTTAGACTCTGCCTTACCTAAGTTCTTAGGTTTCTTCGAAGTTGCTTCAAACTGAGAATTAAAAAAAGAACACAAACAAAATTGTTTAGTTAGATTTTTAGAACAGACAGGAACATAGGATTTAAGACACAGACGAACTTTGTTTTTGCTTAGGCTAACATGTAAAGTTTTTGTTAACGTTATACCTTATCGTTTGCCTCAGAGTCAGCTTATTCCACCTTATTTTTAGTTTTTTCCTCATTTACAGGAGCAGACACATATATCTGGCTTTTCAAATCATCATTAGAATCTGCTTCAACCTGAGAATCAGAACAACCATGTACAGATGGTTCAATACAGAAGAACAAGAAGAAGATTACTTTGGATGCGTGTTTCTTGCCCATGGAGAGAACTTGTGGAGACAAACTCTGCGTTAAATGTTTTTTTAATAACCTCTTTGATTCTGTTTTGGGGCTTCGTGATAACTTGCGGCTAGTCATCAAAACAGCTCTGTGTTTTACTTCTTTTTTTTTGCGAATGAGAGATTAGTATCGCTTACCAAATCATATGTACACACGTGGTGAGTTTTATTGGCAGACAGCATTTTTGGAAACAGACTGTGATGAAGAATTTAAACCGATCTTAACAGAACCGAGTTTTAACCAAACAAAATTATATATCATTGGTCTGAGTTAACCTAGATCCGAACAGAACCAAACAAACCAATTTATAGAAAAATCTGAAATTAAATAAAACTTCTACCCTAAATAAACCTATATTACATGGAACTAGATGACTTCCCGTGATATCACGAGATAACATCCTCTAAATATTACTTGCGGTAAGTAAATTTCATATATATTTAAAATTTATAATAATTTTGATAAATTAAATTTGTTGATAAAAATCGAAAGAGAACTTGTGACTGGTTTATAATATAAGAATAACATTAAATTTTATTACATTATATTAATCATCTTAACACATGCATTTCATAACTATAAGAAAAAGTAAAAAGTAAAACAAAACTACGATATATGAGTTGTGATATATATGATATATCTAGTATCTATGTCAAATTCAGAAAATAGTAAATATAAAAATATTATATTATATTATATTAAAGACTGGAACAAGTAAAATATTTAAAATTCTATTATAATCCTAATTTCTACTGATTTTATAAAGTTCAAATAAAAAATTATAAATTTCACTCATTTATCAAATCATAAAAGTATGATAAATAAGCAAAATTACCTAATATATAATTATATATATATGATATGCCGGGTACGCGGAAGCGGTATGGAAGTGTAGAAGCAAGATTTTCTTAAAAAAATAGAAAGCATGAACGTGTTGGAAGCGTATATCCCAATATATAATTATATATATATATATATATAATATGACACAAATTATGTGATTCTAATTAAAAAATATTCATTTATAATAATTTAAATGATTTTCTATTATAATTGTGAAAATATTATCAAATTAATTGTTTTTAATATTTTATAATAACTGACACAATATTTTTGAATATATATGTTATATCTCTATTAAATAAATTCTAATGCATAAAGATCATTTGTAATATTAATTTAAATATTTTCATATTTCTATACTCTCTATGTTAATACTTCTAAATTTTAGAGTGTATATAAAATGATTTTAGATGTTATTTATTTATAACATTGTGTTTTTTACATGGATATATCATTCTAAAACGGAATATCAAAACTTTCAACATATTTTTAAATGAGGTATTTTAAAAGCGTTTTAGAGACAAGATTCTATAAATTTTCACAAAGTTCTGATTCCGGTTCCGGTTCCAAAATGAATGTCCGACAAAGCTTTGTGCAATCTAGTAAAAAACTAACAAAACCCAAATCATATTAGAAAAACAAAGAAACCATATTTAAACCAAAACTCCTAGATTTATCCACAAACCAAACATAACCAAATCTAAACCGAATCTGAACTGAACCAAAAGAGTTATAAACCGATTGATAGATCTACAAAGCAACTAAGATTAATACATTATAATAAAAAGGTACTTTAACAAAGCTTATATTGTACAAAATAATACAAAGATTGGACTCTTATGTTTGTTGCTAAGAACAAAAGCTAAAGCAAGAGAACATCAGTGAAGGTACTTTCCCTGTTCTTCTGATATGTTCAGCTTGTTTCTCTGTTTTAGCTGCTTGGCGATTCTTCTTCGCTTCAGCTGCTGCTCGCTTCTCCTCTGCTTTCCTCTCGATCTCAGCTAGTTTGTTCATCAACCGGTCTTGCGCTCGTCCCTTAATCCTCTCAACTTCCACCTGCAATGCCAAGAAACCCACAGACTTATAAGCACAGTCCACGGTTGGTATTATCAACTCTGACTATGTTTCTTGAGGCTTTCATGCTTTACTTACCTCTGTTTTCCTCATCTCAGCTTCAGATTTCGCCTTTTGATGATTCTCCCATGCTTGTATCTTCATCTCTTCCCGTCTAAATCTGGAGATTACACACAAGTCATTTTAAGTTAAACCTCACTATGATCAAACAATGCAAATTCAAGTACCTAGCCATGTGCTTAGCCTTTTCCGCTTCCTCCCACGCAGAAGCACGAGCTTCAGAAACACTCTTAGACGTTTGTAGAGAAGCTTTGTTCTTCAGTGATGTGGAAGCATCTTTGTCTTCATCCTCTTTGCTAGCCCAAGCAGCAATGTTTAACTTCCCAAGCTGTGTTCCCAACTCCATTATCTCTCTCCTAGTTTTCATTTGAAGCTCTTTCTCTGAGAGTTCCTTATTAGTCATCTGAGAAGCTGATGCTTGTCTCCCAGGACTTGAAGGTGCAGAAGATATAGGACTTCGGATTGGCGTTGTTGCCCTGATGGGCGTCCCGTTTCTTGAAGGTTCTTGGCTCGCTATTGGAGTCATCTCAGTTCCCATGTCTCTCATTGATACAGATCTCGCTGTTGAAGGTGGTTGAGCAAACGCAGTTGCTATTGACGAGTCATGTCGACTTAGATTAACTTCAGCTGATGCTACAACAGAGTTGTCAACCATAAGAACAGGTTTGACATATGAATCGACTTCCCAGCTAACAAACTTCTGTCCTGTCTCCTTTCTCACTTGGCTTACATCTATTCGCTTTGTATCAGGCTCTTCAAGACCAGCTCTTTGATCAGCAGCAACTTCAAGAATCTTCATAGAAGACTGCCGACCAAAGCTAGGCCCTTTCTTTGACCCAGGAACATGAACCTGTCCTCCTGTCTTTGGTCGGTTAGATGTTGGACTAGCGATCCATTTCTGTGCATCATCCCATTTAGATGGAGCCGGTTTAGAGAATGACCTAGTGGGAACTCTTTGAGCAGCCTTGTCCTTTTCTGTCTTTTGAAACTCAAAGAGAGATGAAGAAACAACAGTCTTGACTTCATTCACATTGTCTGAAGGAGAAGAAGAATCAGTAATCTCACACACAACATCAACGTCTTTGCAATCATCTGATCCACTAGCAACTGCATACAAAAGCTGATAAGCATAAGTAATGCCACAAGGAGAGACCTTTTCAACTTGACAAATATTAAAAGATAAAAGATGTTTTTTAAAAAGGGTATTAAGGAAATGATTAAGGGCTCCACCATGAACCCTAGATTCCGAATTAACATATAATCAAAAGGGGAAAAAGAAAGTGTACCAAGGTCATCACTTTGATTTGACCCAGATCTCATTATTGGAGTAGGTTCAGGTTCAATCATATCTTCTTTCTTCTTTCTATCAACACCGAGAAGAATCATACTCCTTAACTTCCCCGGAGAAAACCCGCCGCCGCCGCCGCTAGTAACCTATAGGAGAAGAACAAGAGTTAGTGAAGGGGAGAAAGAGAGTAAAGGAAGCATTTTTATCACCTGGGTCTTTCCGATTCGTTCGTATTCCATCGAAAGAGAGAATCTTCTTCTCACTTTTCGTGTCTAGTCTCCAGAGAGAGAGAGACCTCTCAATCACAAGAATCCTAAGAAGATGCGTAAGAAGTATTAGAAAAATTAATCTAAGATTTGATCAGAGACATTATTTGAATGGAAGAGAGTACAGTGACGGGGGAGCTTGGACGCTTGCGGAAGACAGTGACCTGATACACTGTGTTCTTTCTTTTCTAAGCTGACATCGAAGTAAGGGAAAGATTCACAGTGATGGAAAGCCTTTGGTTCAGTAAACTGTACTCTCCCCCAAAAACAAACCAACTTTACATTATTGCCATCATCTACCATTCTCTAGTTCATAAATCCTACTATCTCACATTTAAAAAGTGTTAGAAAATAAGAATCGGATTTTTACCTGAAAACAATTACATTTTTCTAAGGTTAATTCTGTCAGATAATTTTATTTTTATTTTTTTTTGTCACAAAAATAACATTAAAAATCAGTGAAATGACTCTTTATATTAAAAGTTTTAATTTTGATTTTTAAAAATTTTAAACCTCAAACTCCACTATATAAATTTAAACTTTAAGTCTAAATTAGTTTAACCAAAAGATATAAGTGTATATTTACATCATTTAAAAAACATATATTCGTTATTTTTCTTTTTAAATGCTATTTTCTGACAATTTTTTAAAATTATCTTAAGATACTTTCCTTTTATAAAGTGTACGTCTATATTTAGTATATAATTTATTTCCAAACTAAATTCTTAAATAATACATCTTAAGAAAAAATAATTTGTTACGAAACAACTTATATGACTGTGCAAAAACATATCAGTACTTTCGAAAAATTCAAATAACATACTTATTGTTTGTTTTCTTTGGCTAAATCATACACATCATCATATCAACTGCTACATCATATAATTTTGTTGACGTGTATGCTACATAAGCTAATTCTACTGACGAAGATGACACATGTATAATAGAACAATGTTTTTGGAAATTATAAATGTTTATAGTTTTTTTACAGCGTATCAATTTTTTACATTTAGTAAAATTCACAAAATTTAATTAAATAATAAAATTTTAATCTTATATAAGAGATATATATTCGTTATAATGTTTTAATTCCAGTGTTGCAGTCGTGTTACTCTCGATTAATCTTAGTTATGATTACATTATCTATAATCTCTTAACACAAAATTATTGGCATGATTACATAATCGATCTAAAAAAAATTATAAAAACATATAAGCAAAATTAACATAAGGGTCATTGATAGAATCAAAATATTATAATGAATACATCTTTATATAAAATTAAAATTTTATTATTTACTTTTTAGTTTTATTAATTAATAAAAAAGTTATAAACTTTCAAAAAATTAATAAACGTTTAAAATTTAAAAATATATATTTTTATTAAACAGATATTTTATTATTGTTTAAAAAAAATTGTACATGAGGCATTTTTATCAGCAAAATTAGTTTATGTAGCATCCACATTAGTAAAACTAGATGATGTGGCAGTTTATGTGGCGATTGGTGTGATTTGGCTAAAGAATAAACATTATGTATATTATTTGACTTTTTCGAAAATATCTGTATATTTTTCACGGTCATATAAATCGCGTATGAATTAAACATATTACGATATATTGGGTATAAAATGACCGTTTTTCTTTATTACGTGGATATGACTGGAAATTTAAAGTAAACAAAAGTAAAATAAAGAAATGAAAATCAGAGCAAAAATAAAAGTGAGAGAGTAAATTAGAGTAAATACATTTATTTTTGTATGAGTTTAGAGTAAAAATGTATGTATGTTTTCTTTTGTTTTTTTCAATAGTGATCAGAGGAAATAGGAAAAAAAAGATATTTCATTTGATTGGCTAGAAATAAAGTAAAGCAGAAAAAAAAACAATGTCTAACTCCAACAAACAAATAAACGACATACATACATCGTTGTTACTAATAGTTTCAAGAGACCAAACTCATTAACTCAATATTGTGAAGCATACTCACTGGAAAGAAAAGAAGCATTATTAAGCTAAGATTGTAAGTTAAAGCCTAAATTTTCTTTTGTCTTAGTCCCTCTCAAGTAGTTTTATAAAATAAGCCAAAAAGGAACAAATTTACAAATACCAATTTATAGATAATAGAGTTAGAGATACCTATGAGATTATTACTTGTACGAATTTTTTTGCATCTGTTGAGAAAAAAAACAATTGTTACCTTGATTGTTTTTTGGTTAACACTGATGATTCATTATCATTCCATAGATCAATACATAGTTGAAATACATTTGTGGGATACAAAACCAGCAGATACAAGATCTATGGAAACGTAACCCCTAAGAAACAAGGAGACAAAGATCAATTTGCCCACAAACCCATTCAACAACCAACGGACAGAAGGGATAAAGACAGCATAAACTCCAGCCAATACCTGGAAATAAGTGAACTAAAAATAAGCATAAGGAAGCAATCATCCTCGCCCACTCTATATATTTTAAGTCACTATTAAGTCTTAATCCTAAAATATCTTATGGTCTAATTAATTAAACTTTGTCTTATGTATTATTCTAAAGATTTGTTTTTGAAAGTATAGCTATCGTACTTAGTCAACTTGATCAAAATTAGCTGCAGACTATTAAAAATATTAAACTGTGATTTAAAAAGTTAAAATGTGATTATGGATTTTCTAAAGTTGATTGTGAGTATTTTAAAGAGCATTGATATAACTTTTCTAGCTTTGAAATTAATAAATATACTTATAGGATTTTTTAACCATTTTAAAGGCTTACAAGCTCTTAAAATTTTAATTTCAAAAATGTGCCTTTAAAATAAAAGTTTCCTATTGTTTTTTTATTAAATAAAAATTTATAGCCAAAAGTTTGTATATTTCTAACTTGTAACCAAACACTCCTTTGATTTAAGATTATTTGACTTTAAGTACAAAGAATAAATAGTCGATTTTAAAAGAATCGAATAGTTGACTATAATAAGAGAATCGGTTTATTATTGATTTTTTTTAACAACATAAATTTATTAATTATACTGTAAGAAGAAAACAAATACATATAATGAAAACATCTAATATCTAATAGCATAATCAAGAGAAAACAACATTAGATAAAATGAAATGTAACTTGTTTTCTTTCCAATGTTTATTTTATTAATAGGATATCAACTCTATCAATTTTCTTGTGAGTTTTCTAAATATTCTTTCGCATCATAAACACCATTCTCTTTTGTTGTATTACGTTGATCTTATTTCAAGTTTTGAATCCAATATACTAATTCAACCGTAAAAATCAAAATTAGGATAAACAACTTTCAATAATTATAAAATTATAGCCATACAAAAAAAATGGAAAGTAATCTTCTCTAAAGAGGTTTTCATGGTTTCAATAATTCAGATTTATCCATATTTCGATACCAAATATATTGTATCAAAATATAGATTTTAAAAAATTCTCCGTTCCTTTCTAAAGTTGATCTTCTCTTCTTGATCTTCTGATGTAGTTGCTTTCTAAAAACATAATTTTCCTAGATCCCAAATTTTTCGTCCAAGGCACCATTTATACCAATGAATAGAAAATAGTGCAATCAAAATTGACAAAATCTTGTTAAACTAACATCACAATAGACCTTTCCACCACAAAGATGGAAGATGTTAGAGTGAAACTGCCGTACGACTGATTCATACAGACATCATTAATGTATCTAATAACATGTGACATATCGAGTGTTTTTTTGTTAGACTTGCCGTTGATAAAGTATGAAATGATCTCAAATCGGGAAATTCCAGATTCTGATCACTAATCATCACCGACCCGACGAAGCCGTCCACAGCTACAGATACAAGAAATAACAAATCACTATGTATTTGTCGTTGGAGAAAAGCCATAACTATGGCTATTTTCATTATCAGGATCACCATGAGGATGTTTGGATTGTAGAACTCAGCGTTAACACTGTTTGTGGCTTTGAATCAGAGCTAAGTTTTGATTAGTAGGGAGGAGAAGACAATTGCACTTCTGTCCCCTCTAATAAGTTGAGTAGATAAAAGGAGGATTTTATTGGGCTGGGCCTGAATATATAGCAGTTAGTATATAAATAAACCATCACCATCATATTGACCATTCTGTTGACCGTCAGCCAGGTTGGCGTTGCTCTTTTATCCACACGTGCCACGTAGATCCGCGTGTCAGTCAACATTTAACAACAACTTCAATCTCCCGAAAAAAGTGACCGGTTATCACCGGTGCTCACCCGTTTTAATTAATTATATTTCTTTTTTCATCAATCTGTCTCTCTTCTTCCCCGACGTGATGAGGATCGGCGGCGTGGAGCTTATGCAACATGCGACGGAGATGTTGATGATGTCTTCTTCTTCTTCGGCGTTGTTGAATCTCAAGGAAGCTTCGAGCTGGTGGTCGCACGTAAACGAGTCTCCGGTTTGGCAGGATCGTATCTTCCACGCTCTCGCTGTTCTATACTGCATCGTTTCCATCGTTGCTGTGGTACGTGGATTCTTCGAGGATTATTTGGTGTAACATGTTGTGATTTATGTTTGTTTGTCTGTGTTTGGTAGATTCAACTTGTGAGAATCCAATTCAGAGTTCCAGAATATGGATGGACTACGCAGAAGGTCTTCCACTTTCTCAATTTCGTGGTTAATGGAGGTTTGCTCGTTGCTGCCAAAATTGTTATTAGTGCTGTTCGTTTGGCAGAAGTAGCGACTGCTTCTATTTTTTAAAAAAGTTTGTTAGTTTTATTGAGACCGTCTGAACATTGCTTTGGTAGAAAGCTGCAGTCTACCAAACGAACAACACTATTGTGTTCTTAGATTTTTTCTGTGATTATATTCTTCTTCTTCATGCAGTTAGGGCTGTGGTTTTTGTTTTCAGGAGAAATGTGCAGTTCATGCATCCAGAGGTTAATGATCTTTCTTTACCATTTATAGATTTAACTATCTCTTTTTCTTTACTTGGTTTATGTCAAAACTTGCTGATTACCTTATAGATTCTGCAACATATCTTGCTTGATATTCCAAGTCTTGCTTTTTTCACCACATATGCTCTTCTAGTTCTCTTCTGGGCTGAGATTTACTATCAGGTAATCTCTGATTAGTATATAGTTCTTTGGTTTTGATGTTTACTCTGATACTCTTTGATTTTAACAGGCTCGTGCTGTATCCACTGATGGACTGAGGCCAGGCTTCTTCACTATTAATGCTGTTGTCTATGTAGTTCAGGTATATATACAACATATTTGTGAAATGCAAAAAATTTAGTTTTTGTTTTTGTGGGGTCATGTGGGGCTTGTCCATGATGTGATTACGTCCAGATTGCTCTTTGGTTGGTTTTGTGGTGGAAGCCTGTTCGAGTTATGGTGATTCTATCAAAGATGTTCTTTGCAGGTAATTAGCTTCTATCGAAACAATGTTTTACTCTAGATCGCTCTTGTTATACATAATGCTTAGTACTTGTCTCACTCTCTCTTGCGAACATATAATCGCAGGTGCTTCATTGTTCGCCGCCCTTGGATTTTTACTTTACGGTGGAAGGTAAATCTGTCGCCACTTGAATATGGACTGCATTTTGACACTACCATAGTGCTTTCTTGTTACCAGTCAAATACTTTTTTACTAGGAATTTTGTTTGTAAGAGTCACCATTGAGCAATGAGATCACAAGTGGTGCACATCTTGCTTGCATTCTTGTTCTGCTTTGAGCCTTTGATGAGCTTAGACTAGATTCCCTTGGTGTACCATTGAAAGTGATAACATCCTCGCATTAAACGATGATTCTATTTCCTTTTATATCTATCTCATGGCAGGCTTTTCCTAATGTTGCAACGGTTTCCAGTAGAATCTAAAGGAAGGCGCAAAAAGCTTCAAGAGGTGAAACATTGATAGTACAAAATCATAAGTACAGTCGATCAAGTATTTACTAGTTTGTGCTTTTTGACTTTTAAACCCTTTCTCTCTTATGTATGGGTAGGTTGGTTACGTGACAACCATATGCTTCACGTGTTTTCTCATCAGATGTATTATGGTAAAGACACACACAGAACACATCTTTATGTTGATATCTATAATCCTTACCTTCTTGATTGGGTTATAGTAATCAGTTGTAGAATAGACGACTAACCAAATTAAGCTGTTGTCATTTAACATGGTTAGATGTGTTTTGCTGCTTTCGACGAGGGGGCAAACCTTGATGTGTTGGAACACCCTATCCTTAACTTCATATATTACCTGGTAAGCTGCTTAATCATAGAATCTAATTTATTTTATTTTCTTGGTGACGGTTTGTAACATGATCCTTGTTTTGATTAATAACAGTTGGTAGAGATATTACCATCCTCTCTAGTCCTCTTCATCTTGAGAAAGCTACCACCAAAGCGAGGCATTACACAATACCATCAGATTCGCTAAAATGTAAAGACACTAGAGCTATTGATCAGACGAAGACAAGACCATGTTCCAATACAGAGAAGAAAAAAATGAAGAAAGGATGTATTGTAAAGCTGATCAATTTGGTTGATGATGGGAATGAATTCGCCTAAGGTTGTTGTTCCCTTTATATACGTAATGTTGTAAATAAAATGTTTGAAAAAATGTTTACCTACATTTTGTTGTCAAAGTGGTAGTCTCTCTTTTGTGTTGGTGGCTTAATTAATCTTTCTTCCTAGTAAAAGCTAGGACTAAAAGCAATACACTCATCTAATCTATTAAATTAGGATCATATTTTTATCTACTACTAACTTGTTAGTAAAACCACTTAAAAAATTAGTTAATATGACATATTTGATTATTTACATTAATAATAAATCAACTCTAAATTAAATTTTACTTTTAATTATAACAAAATATGTCGAGATAATCTAACAAAATCTTACTTAAAACTTTAATATTTTTTTAGAAAATAACACATTACTAAATTTTGTAGTTAGTAATATAATAATATTTATTAAAATAATATGATAGATACTACTATGTATAAAATTTACTAAAAAAATAAGATTATATTATTTAAACACAACAATTTTTTACTTATAAATCCCGTAAAATACTAAAATGATATATCTTAAAGTATTTTCTTATACACAACATGTAAATAGAAATGATCTTAAATATATTTATTTTATATAATATAAATATATAAAATTTAATATATATTATATGGAAAATGTATAAATTAAAAAAAAACATATTAGGAAAAAGTTTTCTATTTGATTATTTCATATGGTTATTTTATTGTACCTAACTCGAAAATATATTAGTAAGTAATAAAAATTAATAACAAAGTAAAATGTTTTAAACAAATCACTATATATTAATAATATTGAATAGGATATATAAACAATAATATTATAGATTTACATAATATATAACAATAAAATAAAATTATATAGTTGTAATAATATCTAATACATTTATAAAATAGAAAAATATTAAAATCTAGTTTATTTTAAAAGATGAGTTTTGTGGTTCTGTAGTCACTAGTCGGTTGTGGTTGGTCTTTATTTTAGCGATCGTGCTACTTTATCAAACTGTATAATCTTTTTATTCGTTGTCCATCTGATTCTGATTACACGCACTCCAATATATTTTCACCCACCACACCTCTAGGTTATTTTGCTAGTGTGTTCCGACAAAGCTCTTTGTGTTCAGATTGTAGTAGGGTTCCTACTTCCTACTAGCAGTGCGTTCAACGCCAAATAAAAAGAAAAAAACTGTAACGACCCTAATTCTTTTTTTAATCATGAGTTGGTATGATTCAATTAATTGGTTTAACTAAACCGGCTATGTTTGGTATAATTAATTAATGGATCAGTGCTTACCTAATTATATAAGAGCGTACATGTTTCTCTTCTTCCTTGGGTGCCGTCAACATCGTGGAGAGAGTGAGAGCTCATGCACGTTTCATTCTCCTTCCCCATTAATCTCTTCTCCTCCATGTCATCTCAATCTTATGTCGTTGTCGAGATTCGTTTCTACCACCACCACTCGTCATTCATTATGGAACCGTGGCTATAACCAGATCCACATCATTATCATTAGCCGTAAGTCACCAGATCCATCTTACGCCACCATCGTTGATCATCTCTTTTCATCACCACTCCAACGACACCGCCGATGCCGCAATCGTCACCAACAAATTTGTCACAGCCTTGCCGCCACGGATCCATCACCACTTCACGTCTAGTCATCTCGTATCAGGTCCGTAATAGGGAGAACGTGATCAAAGTTGAGAAGAAGAGAAGATGTACGAAATTGATCCATCGTCTCAGCACCAGCCACCACCATCGTTAACCGTTAGGAGGAAACGAGCCAAGCCGGAGTCACCATCTTCACACCGCTGACCACCGTTCTGCACCACCATGAGTTATTAGCCATTGTAGATGAAGGCCGTGTTGTCAGAGTACAAAAGTCAATGGCGTAAACCCAAGCCGTAATAGTTGAGTATCCTCCTCTCTATTTCTTGTGTTACAAGAAATGTATACGTATATAATTTTCCTTATTGGTTCATGCATAGGAAACCATCGTGTACTTTAGTTGAGAATTATTGATAACTAATTCACACTAAAGCATGAACCGAAGTTTGGTGGACGAGCCTTGATTGTCTCTCCAACATGGCTAAGGTGAGGGCTATTCCCAAACTTTTCGTACACGGCTTAGGATTTTGAATAAACATAATTTATTTCTAATATGTTCCGTCTTCGTGAATTGAGTCTATTAGAGTTTGCTTGTCTAGTTATTAGGTTCTCTGTTAAACCGGATATAGAGTGTTAGAGGGTTCAACATTGCTTGTTCTTTGCTAATTGTTATTAAATATATATATATATATATATATATATATATAATTATAAATATCTGTTGAGAATTGAGGTGAAAGGTTGTGGTCGACTACGGAGACGTACTTCTGTAGGGCGGTTTGTGACCAGTGTGTTTGTGAGATGTCGTGGCACAGCATAGTCGACCTGTTGTTGCCACGGTTGTAGGTCGATAAATCGTCTTCGGGCGTGTGTTACCGAGCACATATTCGGCGTTGTTTTGTGAGATGTTGTGGCACAGCGTAGTCGACCTGTTGTTGCCACGGCTGTAGGTCGATAAATCGTCTTCGGGCGTGTGTTACCGAGCACATATTCGGCGTTGTTTTTGGCCTGTTAGTGGGCAGCGGGTGTGTATCTCGCTAGGACCATTGTTTGTTCTTTGGGTACTTTAGGTACCGTGTTTGTTACGTGTTAAAAGTAAATTATATTTATTCAGAGTGTTATGACCGGGTCCATGGACTTCGGGTTTAGCTTCCCATACCTCACTGAGTGACTCCCCTGTTGCTCACCCTCTTTTTCCCCCTTTTAGGTGACCATCACGAGTAGTCAGATATCTGGACGGTTTGGTGTCTTTGGGATCTTCGTATTTTATTTTGGTTTTATTCGACATTTCCATTTGTAATATTTCTGTTTTTCTAAATTTGAAAATAATTTATCCGCTTTTATTTTATTAGATGTTTCAATATTTTATTAGATATTTTATAAATCGGTTTAATTCGATATTTTACATAAGTAACACGCCGTTCTCGAAAGAGGAGGAGACGGGTGTTACAATTTGGTATCAGAGCCAGGTTTTGTCTCGGCTTCGACCCGGGATGACGATTCGTGGAGACTTGATTTTAAGAGATTTTAGACGATTTTCTAAATTTTTCTGGGAATTGGGATTTTGTTAAGAAAGAAAATAAATAGCACCTTTTTGTTAGTATTATCCCTTGATTAATCGTAAGTATTCGGTTTCGTGAAAATTTGGCCGTTTTACTTTGTCTTTCATATGCCACCACGAATGAGAGTTGGTCGTTCCAAGGCCGCTAGAGCTGCTCGAGATGTTGGAGCTGAGCCGATAGTTGGATCGGTTTCTGTTGGAGGTGAGACATCACACTCTTTTCGACACGGGAGTTTCCTACAGCTTTGTGAGTTTGCTTTTGGTCAAGTTTTGGCCTTTTTGGAGTATCTTTGAGCCGAATACTAAGCAAATTCGGACAGCCGGCGCAGAGAGATTGGGAACCACTGGCGTTCATCGAGATGTACTAGAACTACTTGGAGGGGTCATGTTCATCGGAGACTTAGCAAAAGACAGAGCTGGATTACTACGATGTTATACTTGGAATGGATTGGTTGTCACAGCATCGTGTGGTGATAGATTGCCTGAGGGCACGAGTTCATATTCCTAGAGAAGATGGGAGGATCACATTCCAGTGCATTCAGGCTCACCGGAGAATTTACATTATCTCCATGTTGCATGCTGAGGATTTATTGGAGAGTGGAGTAGACGAATTTCTGGCAACCATTTCGATGATTAAGGATGATGGCCATCGTGAGTTGCAGAGCATTCCAGTGGTCGCAGAGTTTTAGGAAGTATTTAAGGCCTTAAAAGGGCCACCACCAGCAAGAGGAGATGTTCTTACTATTGAGTTGGAACCATGGACAACACCAGTTTTGCGGGCTCCGTACCGTCTAGCGCCAGTAGAGATGGCTGAATTGGAAAAAAAAAAAAACAGTTGGAGGAGTTATTGTATAAAGGTTTCATCAGACCTAGTACTTCACCGTGGGGAGCACCAGTATTGTTTGTGAAGAAGAAAAATGGGAGTTTTCAGGCTTTGTATCGACTACGAGGTTTGAACAAGGTGATAATCAAGAAGAAATATCCGATTCCGCGTATCGATGAGTTGTTGTACCAGTTACAGGGAGCTTCGTGATTTTCTAAGATTGATTTGGCATCAATTTACCACTAGATTGCGATAGCTGAAGAGCATGTGCGGAAGATGGCTTTCCGTACACGTTATGGGCATTATGAATTCGTAGTTATGCCCTTTGGGTTGACGAATGCACCTGCACTGTTCATGAAGCTTATGAATGATGTGTTTAGCGAGCATTTGGATAAGTGTGTGATTGTTTTCATTGACGGTATCCTGATTTATTCTCGTAGCAGAGAGGAGCATGCCGAGCATTTGCGGATTGTGTTGGATAAGCTTAGGGAGCATCAATTGTATGCTAAGCTGAGTAAGTGCAATAGCTTTTGGCAGAGGAAGATTGGATTTCTTGGGCAGGTGGTTTCAGAGGCAAGGGTTGCAGTAGATCCATAGAAGATTACTGCAATATCGGAGTGGCCTACACCTAAGAGTGCTACAGAGATCCGCAGTTTTCTAGGTTTAGCAGGATACTACAGGAAGTTCGTCAAAAGTTTTGCCAACATCGCCAAACCAATGAATCAGTTGACAAGCGAATATGTTAAGTATGTGGGGACAGATGATTGCTCTAAGAGTTTCACTAAGTTGAAACGACAGCTGACGAAGACGCCAATTTTGGTACTCCCGAGGTTCCCGAGGTCAGGGATACCCTATGAAGTTACACTGATGCTTCAGGTACTAGTTTAGGAGGTGTATTGACACATGAGAGAAAAGTCATTGCATATGCATCACGTCAGTTGAGTCCTCACGAGATTAATTACCCTACTCACAACTTGGAGTTAGCAGCAGTTATATTTGCCTTGAAAATCTGGAGGTCGTATTTATATGGGGAGAAGGGCCAGATTCTTACAGACCACCAGAGTCTGAAGTACATATTCACGAAGTCGGACTTGAATTTGAGACAACTGAGTTGGATGGAATTGTTAGCAGATTACGACTTGGATATCACTTACCATCCGAGTAAGGCAAATCAGGTGGCAGATGCCTTAAGCAGGCGTAGGAGCGATATTTCAGGGACTAAGGAGGTTCATGAACTTAGTGGGACACTAGCTAGTCTCAGATTATGTGCGGTTACTCTCGAGGGAAAGACAACTGGTCTAGAGGCTTTGGAGCAGGCAGATCTATTTTGGAAGATACGGAAGGCTCAGAAAAATGACGAGGCTTTGTGTAAGCAGATCGAGATCGAGAGTATTGGCTATCATACAGCTTCGAGCGGGATGTACATGTATCGGAACCGAGTCTGTGTGTCAGATGATAAGATGTTAAGGAAAGAAATATTACAGCAAGCACACCATTCGGGTTTTACAATCCATCTGGGACACACCAAGATGTACATGGATCTGAAGCGTTACTATCATTAGCCGGGTATGAAGAAAGATGTGGCGGCAACATTTGTATCGCAGAGCCAAACATGTCAGATGGTTAAGGCTGAGCATCAGGTGCCTAGCGGGTTATTGTAAAACCTACCATTGCCAGAGTGGAAATAGGACATGGTGACCATGGATTTTGTGACCGCTCTACCGACGACTTTTGGAGGGAGGAATGCTATATGGGGGATTGTGGAAAGACTTACCAAATCATCTCATTTCCTTGCGATTAAGAAGACGGACATAACTGATCAGTTGGCGCATATTTATATCAGGGAGATTGTGAGGTTGCGTGGAGTTCCTGTCAGCATTGTATCAGATCGTGATGCAAAGTTCACATCGGTATTTAGGAGAGCCTTTCAGAAGGCGTTTGGGACAAATGTCCACATGAGTACAACTTACCACCCACAGACAGATGAGCAGTCGGAGAGGACTATTCAAACTTTGGAGGATAAGCTCAGGGCTTACATTTTAGATTGTGAAGGAAGTTGGGGAAAATATCTACCGTTAGCAGAGTTTGCATACAATAATAGTTATCATTCGAGTATTGAGATGACACTATATGAGGCACTTTATGGTATGCCTTTCCGTACACCACTTTGTTGGACATAAGTGGGTGAGCTACATGGCATGGAACCAGCTATGGTTCAAGAGATGGTAGAGCAGGTTGAGAGGCTCAAGATGCGACATAAGCAAGCTCATGATCGTCAGAAGATTTACGCAGACAAGCGTCGAAGGGATTTGGAGTTTCAGGGGGGTGACTTAGTATACCTGAAAATGAGAACCTTTTAGGGAGGATCTAAGACTCGGAAGCTAAAGGAGCTTAAGCCGAGATATAAGGGCCATACTCTATTGTGGAGCAAATTAGAGTTGTGGCCTATAGATTGCAATTATCAGAAAAGCTATCAGATTTCCACGATATGTTTCACGTGCCAGTGTTAAGAAAAGTCGTGAGAGAGCCACATTTTTTTTTATATAGTAGCCAGCCAGTGATGTTTGAAATTTTTTTGTTGCACCAGTACAACCAGTCGAGATTTTGGATCAACAAGTAAAAGCTGTTCAGGGAATGATGACCATGTTGGTTAAGATTCGCTGGGAAAGAGATGGAACTAGGAGATTGAGACTCAAATGATAATGTATTATCCAGAGTTTTTTTTCAGGATGATATTGAATAGTCGGACCATGAGCAGGATTCGGGGTCGAATCCCTTATTAGTAGAGGAGAATTGTAACGACCCTAATTCTTTTTTTAATCATGAGTTGGTATGATTCAATTAATTGGTTTAACTAAACCGGCTATGTTTGGTATAATTAATTAATGGATCAGTGCTTACCTAATTATATAAGAGCGTACATGTTTCTCTTCTTCCTTGGGTGCCGTCAACATCGTGGAGAGAGTGAGAGCTCATGCACGTTTCATTCTCCTTCCCCATTAATCTCTTCTCCTCCATGTCATCTCAATCTTATGTCGTTGTCGAGATTCGTTTCTACCACCACCACTCGTCATTCATTATGGAACCGTGGCTATAACCAGATCCACATCATTATCATTAGCCGTAAGTCACCAGATCCATCTTACGCCACCATCGTTGATCATCTCTTTTCATCACCACTCCAACGACACCGCCGATGCCGCAATCGTCACCAACAAATTTGTCACAGCCTTGCCGCCACGGATCCATCACCACTTCACGTCTAGTCATCTCGTATCAGGTCCGTAATAGGGAGAACGTGATCAAAGTTGAGAAGAAGAGAAGATGTACGAAATTGATCCATCGTCTCAGCACCAGCCACCACCATCGTTAACCGTTAGGAGGAAACGAGCCAAGCCGGAGTCACCATCTTCACACCGCTGACCACCGTTCTGCACCACCATGAGTTATTAGCCATTGTAGATGAAGGCCGTGTTGTCAGAGTACAAAAGTCAATGCCGTAAACCCAAGCCGTAATAGTTGAGTATCCTCCTCTCTATTTCTTGTGTTACAAGAAATGTATACGTATATAATTTTCCTTATTGGTTCATGCATAGGAAACCATCGTGTACTTTAGTTGAGAATTATTGATAACTAATTCACACTAAAGCATGAACCGAAGTTTGGTGGACGAGCCTTGATTGTCTCTCCAACATGGCTAAGGTGAGGGCTATTCCCAAACTTTTCGTACACGGCTTAGGATTTTGAATAAACATAATTTATTTCTAATATGTTCCGTCTTCGTGAATTGAGTCTATTAGAGTTTGCTTGTCTAGTTATTAGGTTCTCTGTTAAACCGGATATAGTGTGTTAGAGGGTTCAACATTGCTTGTTCTTTGCTAATTGTTATTAAATATATATATATATATATATATATATATATATATATATAATTATAAATATCTGTTGAGAATTGAGGTGAAAGGTTGTGGTCGACTACGGAGACGTACTTCTGTAGGGCGGTTTGTGACCAGTGTGTTTGTGAGATGTCGTGGCACAGCATAGTCGACCTGTTGTTGCCACGGCTGTAGGTCGATAAATCGTCTTCGGGCGTGTGTTACCGAGCACATATTCGGCGTTGTTTTTGGCCTGTTAGTGGGCAGCGGGTGTGTATCTCGCTAGGACCATTGTTTGTTCTTTGGGTACTTTAGGTACCGTGTTTGTTACGTGTTAAAAGTAAATTATATTTATTCAGAGTGTTATGACCGGGTCCATGGACTTCGGGTTTAGCTTCCCATACCTCACTGAGTGACTCCCCTGTTGCTCACCCTCTTTTTCCCCCTTTCAGGTGACCATCACGAGTAGTCAGATATTTGGACGGTTTGGTGTCTTTGGGATCTTCGTATTTTATTTTGGTTTTATTCGACATTTCCATTTGTAATATTTCTGTTTTTCTAAATTTGAAAATAATTTATCCGCTTTTATTTTATTAGATGTTTCAATATTTTATTAGATATTTTATAAATCGGTTTAATTCGATATTTTACATAAGTAACACGCCGTTCTCGAAAGAGGAGGAGACGGGTGTTACAAAAACTTGGCAGGGAGCTCCTTCTACCTTGTCATACTTGGTTGATTAGTCAGCTTTTCCTATCATCAGCAAAGATAAGCGTACCTGATTATTCAAGTTCAAATAACTATCATTACAGAACATTACATGTTTAGAAAAGAACGTAACTCAATTATTTTGAAGACAGGTTTTGTCCATGTAGTGAGGGTATGATACATGCTAAGAACTGGGTGTTCTTTATATCTTAGTTTTCATGTATGACCGCTCACTCTCTAATATCGTTTATTACATATAACATGTCCCACGAATATGAGCAAAGTGGCTTCCTCTACTGAATCGTCTGACTACTCAATTAACCCATCTCAAGTCTAATGATATGGCCACATCGTCGAAAGTCAAAGAAAAACTAAAAATCAGAGAGCATATACCCAAATTTTCTAATAGATAATCATTTATCCCAACAGCAATGATAAGAACATCAATTATTATTCAATAACAAGGATATCACCCCCTCATGAATTAGTAAAGTCCACTGGATATACATAAATATCTTGCTTGTGAGGTGAGTATCTCTATAAGTCAATCAAATATTATAGCTGTGACAACAAACAAAACAAAACAAAAATGAAATGAAAGAAAGAAAGAAATTGAGTTAAATCATATCTTGGAGATGTCCCACTATAATTGCATTTTGAAAAGAGAGTGATAGATTTATCATATAAGCATTATGAGTTTTAGTGCTCCTTTCTTTACTTTTCTTTTGTGCTTCATTTGTCAGATTTTTTTGTTGTTTTCATGTAATGTTGAAAAGAGACATAAGTAGACATATTGAGACTATGAAATCACTTTAGAAAACAATTAATAACAATTGGAAGAGTTTTTAGTTATTAATAGAAAGAAATTTGGAATATGTTAAAATTCAAACGTTTCCAGAGAAGCAAACGTTATAATTTGACCATACAAAGTCAAAATCTTTGAATGTTTTGGGTTGAATGTGTTGAACAACATTTTCACACCCATTGGTTTCTTAATGAACATTGACTTAGTTGGCCAAATTAAATTCTTCTTTGAATGACAAAAATAATTTAGCTATCACATTTAATATTTTTTTAATCAACTAAATATCTCCAAAGGTACTAACATATAGAAACATAATAATACAAAAAAAAAACTAGTGTGTTTTAAAATGCTTGAAACAAACATGTTAAAGAACTTGTCAAATTTAAAGAGTTTCACTTTACTTAGACACTAGGTTAAGACATACGCTTTGCATATATATATATGGTGAATGATTTTTAATGGTAATAACATTACATATTAGTAAATAGGATGCAAAAATACAATTATAAATATATAGCAAATAAGGTGAATATAAAGAGATGACCTTCATAATTTTTCGTCGCAAAGAGATGTGAGTATAACTGTTAGTAAGACTCCTATATTAGATTTGATGACCAAAAGTTCAAAAGTATTTTAAAATATGTATCAAGTCTATCTATTATAAGATTATTGTATTTTAGTAGATATAACAAAAAGTAAAAAATGAGTAATTTAATAGAGAGACTGGGAAATTTTGTAAGTTTGACACATTAGCATGACATCCATGTAAATAAAGTAAAAAATAAAGGTTATTCTCACTAAATGTTTTTCAATTAATAAGAAAGGAATTGTATTTTGTTTCAGTCACTTATATTCAATATCTAAATCTGAATTAACAATGGAGATCAACATAAAATAAAAAATGAAGAAACAAATTATTCTTTAGAAACTATTCACATTGTATCACACTGTAATCCCTCCAGAGAGTTTGTTGTTTGTTCTGTCCTTCTGGACATCATCAAGCCAAGAGACTAACTGTTCAGTCGTTGGCCTCTCTTTAGGGTTTGCGCTTAAACATAAACAAGCAACCTCAAGAACCCTAAACATCTCTTCTTCATTCTCTTTACCATGAATAAACGGATCAAAAACCTCACTAGCTCGACCCTCACTCTTCATCCTCACAACCCAAGAGATCAAGTCCCTCCCTCCCTTAGGTTTACACATATCCACCGGTCTCTTATCAGTCAAAAGCTCAAGAAGCACAACTCCAAAGCTATACACATCACCTTTGAAAGTAGCAACAGAAGCTTGTCCGTACTCAGGAGGAATGTAACCCAAAGTCCCAACCAAATCAGTACTAACATGCGTCTCGTAAGGACTCATCAGCCTGGCTAGTCCAAAGTCCGCTAAATGAGAATCAAAGTTCTCGTCGAGAAGAATGTTGCTAGACTTGATATCACGGTGTAAGATGTGAGGATCACAAGCTTGATGCAAGTAAAACAACCCTTTCGCAGCTCCCTGAGCGATCCTAAGCCGTGTTTTCCAGTTCAGTAGAGATGGACCGTCGTTGCGTTCGTGTAGCCAATAGTCTAAGCTTCCGTTCTCCATGTAAGAGTAGATTAAAAGCCTGTCGGTTTTGTAGAAACAGAACCCTTGAAGGAGAACAAGATTTGGATGTTGTGCTCTTGAGAGTGTTTCAACTTCTGCTTTGAACTCTCTTTCTATTTGACCACAGTCTCCAGACAACCGTTTGATCGCTACTTTACTTCCGTCTGGTAACATTGCCTTGTAAACCAGACCGAACCCGCCGCAGCCTATGATGTTAGCTTGGTCGAAGTTGTTTGTCGAGTCCAAAAGATCATCAAAGGAGAGATCTTTATCGTTGTTTTGAAACAGAACCACAAGCTTAGACCCCATCTCTTCTAGTTCTTTACGGTTCATGCTCTCTTCTTCCATCTCCGGATCAACTTCTCCTGACCTTCTACGCGCATGCAACACGACCAAAGCTAGTAGAGTGAGCAGAAAAACAGAACCAAACGCGATACCAACCCCCATACCAATCTCAGCTCCTTTACTTCTTCTTGAATGTTTGAACCTTGTTGTTCCATTCACTGCTTCTTCAGAACAAGGGGGCCTATGTTCCCCGCAGAGATCATTAAACTCAAAGCTGGAGTTAGGGAATGTCTGAAACTGACCACCTGAAGGTATTCTTCCCGACAGATTGTTACTAGCAACACTAAACTTCGACAAGAACGTAAGTTTCTCCAAAGAACTCGGGATCGAACCGGAGAGATGGTTATTAGAAAGATCAAGAACCTCCAAGCTTGTCATACCAGACAACGAGCTAGGGATAGAACCTGACAACTCGTTCCACTTCAGATCAAACACATGAAGCTTCTTTAAATTACCAAACTCCTCCCAGATAGGTCCAGAGAGTTTGTTATGACCAAGCTCAATCGTTGGCGGGAAGCCAACAATCTGATTGTACTGCAAAGCTCTTGCACTCTCGTTCCTCTTCATGAAGAAAGGAAAGTCAGGAGATGGCTCATCCAACGAGATGTTTCTGCTTGTGAGACTCTGTAACTTAGTTAAGCTCTTAGGGATCTCTCCTGTAAACGAGTTGTTAGATAAGTCTAAGTAGAAAAGATCCTTAAACTCACCAACCCAGCTCGGTATAGCTCCGGTTAACCGGTTCCAAGAAAGATCTAACAACTGAAGATCATTACTTGAGCTTAACCATCTCGGCATTGAACCGGTAAGCCTACAATTCGCAACAACAAGCACCTTAAGCTTCTCAAAACGAAGAGGAGTGTCGTCAGGTAAAGCCTCTCCATGGAAGTTTAATGTAAGAACAAGAGTCGTCAAGTTCTTGCAGCTTTGAAGTATCCTCAGAGCTGATGAGATGTTAACCAAACTCGAGTTTGATAACGAAAAGTAAGACAGGCTCTGGAAGTTCTTGAAACTCTCTGGGACTTGTCCATGAAAGGAGTTACGAGCGAGGTTCACGTTCTTTAACCGCTTGCAAACCGGTAGATCCTCAGGTAACCGGCCGTTGAACCGGTTAGTACCTAAATCAAGAGAGTTTAAACCAACCATCGCTGTGCAATTCAATTGGAGAGAACCGGTTAACGAGTTGTTCCTCAGGTTAAGCAGATTCAAAGACGGTGAATTCGACAGAGACTTAGGGATCCCTCCGGTGAATTTATTGCTCTGAGCTAATAGCTCCTTCAACTGAGTCATCTCCCCGAACACGTCAGGGATCTCGCCGGAGAATTGATTCAACGAAACATCGAGACGCACCAAGCTAGAGAGGTTACTAAGCATAGGACTCAACGGACCAGAGAGACGATTCTCTTGAACACCTAAAAGTTTCAACCTTTTGAGACGAAACAGATCTTGAGGGATGTTACCGGTGAGATTGTTCATGCCGAGACAGAGATGCTCGAGGAGAAGGCAATTTCCGAACCCGGAAGGGAAGTCTCCGGCGAAGTAGTTCACGGCGAGCTTTATAACTCTGATTTGAGTAGAGCTGCTGCAGAGACGAGAGGGGAGAGACCCGTTGAGTTTGTTTGAGGAAAGGTCGAGACTTTGCAGGGAAGGGAGGTTTATTATGGCGTTTGGGATCTCTCCGGAGAGATCGTTGGAGCTCAGATCAAGGGTTTGTAGAGTCGTTAGATTGAATATCGAGAGAGGGATCGAGTCTCTGATGAAGTTTCGAGAGAGGTTGAGGACTGTGATGTGATCTAGCTTTTGTAGAGATTCAGACAGTTTCCCCGACAGCTTTTTGTTCCCGAGCTCGAGTTTGGTGACGCGGTTGTCTGAAGAGGAGTTGCAGGTGATTCCGGTCCAGTTGCAGCAATCGTCGTTGGACCAATCCTCTGGTTTTGGTTTGAGATTGGATATGAAGTCACGCAGGGCCTCGAGGTCACGTGGGTGGCACGTGAGGGTCTGAGATTCCGAGGCCCAGAAGAAGCATAGTAGTAGCTCTGTGAGGAGGAAGATGACGACCGCCCACACACGCATTTCAAGGACAGGACAGAAGAAAAGGAAGAAGCTTTATGATGTTTTTGAACAGAGAGAAGGTCTTTTAATCAAGAATCAATAAAACCCTTGAGAGAATACAACAAGGGGTTTGCTGGTTCTCGCCATTTTTAGTTGACGATCAATGAAGATGAAGCAAGAGAGAGAGAGAGAGAGAGAGAGAGAGAGAGAGAGAAATGGCTACTTTTGACTTCAACACGCTAGAGAGCTACAGCAAGTGGTGGGTCTTTAAATGCAGGCTTCTAGAGAGAGAGAGAAAGTTAGGAGAGAGAGTTGGAGTTGGGGGGTGTTTGGTTTAGTTCCTCTAGTACTGTCTTACTGAAACAGTAAAAATTAGATGAGGGTGTGTTTTTTTTTTTTTTTTTTTTTTGGTCAAAGATGAAGGTGTGTTTATAAAGGGAAAGAGGAGAAAGAAGAAGCTGTTAAATAAAGGTTCTTTTCATATATACAGTATTTATTGACTGTCAATAAATACTATTTTCATCTTAATGTTAATGGAAATATCATCTTTTCTTTCAGGTCTGTTGTAGAAAAACATATATTTTATTTTGTTGTGGCAATTATCATGGAGTTTGATTATAATTATATTAAGTCCTATTCAGTATTTTTTTTTGTAAGAATTATTGACATGAGAAAGTCTTTGTTTTTTTTTTTCTAAATATTGCTTTGAATAATGCTAAATGTAGCTTTAGGCTGGAAAATATTTTGAAACGACTAATGAATCATGAAAATGATCGATACTTTTAAAAAATAAAGAATGCAAAATAATAAAATTGAGTTGCTTCTTTTTTCATTTTCAACAAAATGACTATTATTACTTTTTTGTAAGTGTTCCTTTTATCATGCAAATTGTTAATTTACTCATTAGAAAAATCTCAAAGGATGCAAGTGTTAATGTATTTAGTCTTATGATTAATTGAATACTCGTAATAGTTAAAACTGACCGGAGAAGGAGGGAGTAACCGGTTAGGTCACCCCGTGGAACAAAGATGAGGACAAAAGATAGATAGAAGTCAAAGCACGGATGTTGACACCTTACTTATCTCTTTCTCAACTACAATTTTGTTTTCTCAATCATACTCCTATTTATTTTTCTTTTGCAAGTTGGTACCAAAGAATGAAGATAGACCTACATGATATTCTTAATTTACGATAAAAGCTTCGGCATCAATCGAGATTTTCTTTCAAACATATGATACTCCAAGAGGAAACGTATCGACCTATTAATTTTTGTGTCTATATTGAGGAGTCAGACCTCTTGCATATTGATCATTCACAATGTTTAAAGATTCGCTATACGGTAATTAAACACTTTATAAAAAATTAACGATTAGGTGGATTATTCGGATCATAGATCTCACATAGACGTTAACAAATTATTGATTTATTATATATATATGACATTTATATGAAATATTTTAGTTTTTAAATAGAAATATAAAATTATTGCGATAAATTATCAAAATTAAATATATAAATAAAATAAATTAGATAAATTTGTAGATTTATACTAATATTGTTACTTAATATAACACATTTAGGCTAAATTACATTGATTTTAACTGATTTCGAATAGTTTAAATCGATTTGAATCATATGAATCACACGAATCAGTATATATCGGATTTTAGATAAATCGTTTTGGATAGTACCGAGTTGCCGCCTCGGCAAGACCCTCCGTCAAAATCGATTTTTAGAATCTTGATCATGCATATAGATGTTACCCTTTAGATCTCTTTGTTTTTGAAAGAGGGCATGTCGCCATTTACATCTTCAGATCAATATGTTATATTTCCAGTAAAAACATTAATAGTATACAGTTAATAAATGTAATTCTTGGTAAACAAAATATATAACTAAATGTTATTCTTTAACAAAATAAATCACTAAATATACCTTTCTTAAACTTATACGCACATTTTTATATGAAAGTGTTCGTTAACTATATACATTTTTTACGGAAATTATATTTTGGCGTATAATTCTTTTTCTATTACAATATTGGCAAATTTTGCATGCTTTATTTTTTTTCAATTGAAATTCCGTTTAAGTTTTCGGATTCCGTTTATTTGTCCAATTTTAATAGATATGAAACACTATGTTGCTTACTAAATTACATTCCAAGTTGGATTACCGTTTACGAAATTACTAATATATAATCCTTATGTGAACATGACCTTTCATAAAGAGATTAAATATATTTTACGTAGAAAGTTAAGAGATACGGTTCCAAGTTAACAATAAAATATATGTCGATATCTATAATGAAGGAGACAGTCAAAGCATGTGACATCAACTATTCGACTCTATAATTAATCCTCCATACCATGTGGTTCGTAATGGCTTTGATATAATCGTTTTCGTTAGAGACTTCAATCTTTTGTTAATGTCTTAAAGATTTTTAGTTAAGAAAATCAAGTTTGATATTGGGTCTACACTTGTATTGCAGATTTTGATTAAAACTACAAATAGTGAGTTTGATTGGCGAGAAAAAAAAAATTGGGCAAATGGGTAATCGTTTGAGACTTATGTCTTGTACTGGACTAATGTTCGTAAGTCTTTCAGAAAAGATCAAGTTTGTTGGTTGAAAACTTTTATTATAGATTTTATAAAATACTATAAATAGTGAGTTTGATTGCTTAATTAGAAAGAGAAAAAAAGATAGTAGAATTAGTTAGATCTCTCTTGTGTTATTGTTCTAAAGAGTTTTTAAAAGATCAAGTTTATTGATTCTTACTTCTATTGTTGTCTTATAACATGTACTATAAATGAAATTATTTCTTTCACTACATGTAATAATACGGATTTGAAAGAACCAAACAACACTTGCAAGCATTCACAACTTATACCATAACACAATTCTTAAATCACAAAACAAGTTAAGATTATCTTTGTAAGGACCAACTTAGCCAATAATTTATATAAAGGCATTGAAGTTGTTTAATTAGAGCCCATTAATATAATTAGATATTAATGGACAAACTTATACTTCTTTGGTTAAATTTGATAACAAGAAGCCCTAGATTTGTTTTGTCCACAAATCAAAATAACTACATAGCCTAAGCCTTACCCTTTGTACACTTAGGTAATGTTAATAGAACCGCTGAGTGTCTGGTAGTGGCTATCAGTACTCCGTCCATCTTAGCTAGCACCCAAGCCTGGAATCTCCCCAAGTATGAGGTCAAAAAATGTGTTTCTTAGATTTAATCAGTTTCCAATTAATATTAAAAAAGATGTTCTTGAGAAATTAATTTTGAAGGAGCTTGAACATATATTAATTATCTTTTTATGACATAAAGTTGTTGTCATTCAAACATTGGTACACAAGAGAAATAATTCTGAAACTTCTTACTTTTCATATCAAAAACTCCAAACTGTATAAAATAAACTCTAGTAGCAGTAACAGCCAATACAAAAGTTTTAAACTCTTTTGATTACTTAAAATCAGATGTTTGATTACACTTAGCTATCACCATTTCTTCTTTACTTTGCATATTTAACAACTCCAAAAAGTTAATCTCAATACTTCAAACCAGATAATGTGGAAATTTGATCACTTAGTAATGACCATTTCTTCATCTTTCATGGGCCTAATCTCAACTCCCTGGAAAATCATAGCACTCTTCCAATGTCCCTTCTGAGTCTCCATAATAGAAAACTCAATCTCACTACCATCATTACCATCATCATCAATGTAAAACTTCCCAAGCTTAACTTCACTCCACCCATCTCCTCTCACCTTGGGTTCCTCCGCATTCCCACTGATCTCCCTCAGACGTCTCATCCTATCCTCTCTAGACACCCATGTGAGCGAAACAGTCGTGTAACGATAACCACTAGGTTGATCCATATCGATTGGTTCGAGTAACACTAACGTTTTGCTACCATCTTTCCCCACAAACCCGACTTCAGCTTCCATGGGAGTGTCTTCGAAACCGTATGATCTACCCCCCGCTCTCTTAAACACTAAGTAGACACAGTAATGTGTCCCCTTGGACAACATTCCGCAACTTATCTTGCCCCGAATCTCGAACCAACACACGTCACGAAGCTCTGCTACTTCCTTAAACCTGATTGACTCCACACACACTCATGGATAGACAAATTAAGAAAACATAGGCTTAAGCATAGCAAGTAAGAACAGAGCACATACTTAGATTCAAGAACTGTATTCCACTGCCAATAAACAGGGCAATCACTCCATATGATCTTTAAATCCATTGCAGATAACATGTAACACTTCTTCCCACTACCTTTCTCCAACCAAAAGCTCTGTTTTTTTTCGAAATTCGAAAGTCAAACTCAAGAATCAGATAACTTTCAAAAAGTAAAAATTTCACATTTCGATTAAAGTTTACACCTTTTTGCCGTCTTCGATCAGAACGGAATCGTCAGCGAGAGACATATACATCTCTTTCTTCGACGAGAAATCAAATGATCGAGGAATAACGAGAGAAGAGTACTCTGTCGGAAGAAACTTCTCCCAAACCAAATCAGAATCAGCAGCGGACGTAACCGTTTTCGAAACAGAAGCCACAACGCAAGCATCTCGTGGAGAGGTGTGATAGATCACCATCGAGATGCAATCTTCCGGCAATGTATCCAACCGCGCCGACGCTCGGACCGAAACAGAAGGATCGCAGTTCCGGCTAATGTCTCCATCGGGACTCGAATCGCCTGCTTGAATTTGCTCCATAACGTTTTTAGGAATGGACTGATTTGTTTTCAAGTAAGAGAAGAGAGTATCGTTAAAGAAAAGGCAATTCCTCTCGTACCCCTAAATCTCAACTTCTAATCTCTTTAAGACACATTTCTTCTTTTAATTTTATATGTCAAACGAAAAAACATAAAATTGAAATTGAAATGTGAATATTTTTTATTTGATTTATAGAATTTGATAAAAATATTTCAAAAATCAAAAACCTTTTTTTCCATATTTTCACGAAAATCATCAAAATATGATTAAAAACGAATTTAAAATATTTTTTTTCGAATTTGAAATCTATAGAATTTAAATATTTACCCATGGGTTCACCCATCCATTGGGGGGTTAGGGTTTAGTTTTGAACACCGGATAAGATTTAATTTAGGGGTTTAGGTTTTGATAAAAAAAGAATTATGAAATAGGGGTATAAGAGATCACGCGAACCCATAGGAGATTACCTCTAAAAAAAATAGGGGTACAGGAGAAAGGAGAAGTTGACTCTAAAGAGGACGTTAAAGACAATAATAATGTGTTTGTGTTCCTTCTTGGACCCAAGTGAATGTTCATATTGGTTTCGTGTAAGACTTATCGGTTTAGATTTTGTTTTTCCGTTAATACCCCTGTTACGCGTAAGTCGTAACGTCTATTGAATGAAGCAAACAATAAACCAATCATATTTTACCACATAATATTTGTGCACAATTTTTCTAATAAAACTCAAATATATCTAGATAATGTGCTGATACTTTAGCTAAGAGCATCTCCAACCCTACTCCATTTTCTTTTCCAAACACTATTTTGGAGTAAAATCTACTCCAACTCCACTCCATTTTCAACTCCAAAATGGAAGTAATGGCTAGGGTTACTCCATAAATGGAATAATCTTACTCATTACTCCATTTTGGAGTTGAACTTTTTTTATTTATGATATAGTTCTTTAATTCTTTAATATTTTTATTTTTATTTAAATAATATTTAAAATAATAAAATAACATGAAAAATAATTAGATATTCCACAAAAGAATATTTAATATTCTACATCAAAATGCATAAAGTAATTATAAAAACAAACATAAATAATATAAAATAAAAATAACATAACATAAAATAGATTTAATAATCCGGTAAATCACATTTGAAAAGATATTGAACGTGCATTTAGAGTTCTACAGTCACGCTTTGTCATTGTGAAAAGACATGTTCTTTTTTGGAAGAAAATTTGTTACATGACATCATGACTACATGTATAATTTTACATAACATGATAATTGAGGATGCTCGTGAACTTGATGCACCAATCGAATTAGAGGAGAAGCTCGATTTACGATTTCAAAATTTTCTTGCTCGATTTAGGAATATTAAAGAAGCTCATTTTTCATTACGAAATGCATTAGTTAAAAATTTGTGGGGAAAATATCTTAATAATAGTTATTGAACCAACATATGTATTATTTTTTTTATCATTTCTTGTACTTTTTAATAATAAATTTTTAATTTAAATAAATTCTTTTTAAGGAATATTTATAAACATAAGATAGTTTGGGATTTATTGGTAAATTCTTATAAGTAGGAAGTATTAGTAACAATTATTAATTACATAAATATATAATTATTTAAGAATATATAATTTTGGAGTAAAAAATGGAGTAATACATTGGAGTAAAATTCAACTCCATTTTGGTGTTACACCATTTTAGAGTAAAAAATGGGATAATACATTGGAAATGCTCTAAGATGGCTCTTACTTCTTCTTCTTTATGGTTTGTATTCAATTCTTGTCCAAGATTTTTGGAACCACTTGTAATTTCTTGATATTATTTCGTAATAAAATTTGGCCGACAAAAAAAAAAACGCTTAGGGTAAAAATATTTTTCTAAACAGCCCGTGATCTAATCAACAATCTTTTTGTCGATGATCTTTTTTTTTTCTTTTAGATTTACATATATTTCTCATATTCGATATAAAAAACTCAAAATTAGTCAATAACAAAAAATATACTCCTTTGATTTACATATTGAAATGTCCTCAATGAGATTGTCTTACTCTGTGTGCAGTTTCGCAGGTTTCAGTGGAGAAACATATTGGCTCATCTGATCCATTCTAGGGTCAACAAGAAAGTGGATATGTTTGATCAGAATGATATGAAGCTCTAGAGATTCATCTGAATAAAAAAAAAAAATTCACGGTAAAAACCACAAGAAAGAGAAGAAGAGGAAAATAAAAAGCAGACGCATATGAGGTAAAATCACAAGAATGCCTTTTGATAAAAGGTATCAATATAGATTGTTAGAGAGTATTCCTACTGTAAAATATAGCAGGATATATATTGAAAACACCTCTGAAAATATGATAAAAAGGACTCCAACATTTTCTCCCTATAATTTTAATGTTTCAGATTGCTGTTACAAGTTTGGTTTATGTACAGTTCTAGGGACTAGAGCTATATTAACTGCATCTATGTGTTAATTGTTCTCTATGCATGGGGAACAATGATTAAATTCTCAAACAAATTAACAGAGGTATATTAACTGCATCTATGTGTTAATTGTTTCAGTTTCTTGGTAAAATGCTCCATAGTCGCTGATATCAATTTTTTTTTTTTGGTTACAGGTGTTTGATATATCAAATGATCCTTAAACTTTACTACATCCTCTTTAATGCCAAGAAAAATAGGCATTCAAACAATCAAATTCTTAATTTCAAAAGTATTTGTTACGTTCTCTTTCTTGCACATAAATATAATTTCTTAACTATGCCTTACATCAACATATCATTTAGATTAGAGTATTTAATCGAGTTTGCATGCTTTAGTCATGTCTGATGTATTGCTTCTCAGTTATGTCATTTAGTTTAAAAGGTACAGAATCATACCCTAAGTACTAAAGATCATCTATTCTCAAGCTAATGAGTAAATTAATTTCAGAATTTACCAATTATTTTTTCAACTGTTTACTAATTTTTAAATGCAGATGGAGATACTAAATAAATTATTGGTAAGCTCTAAAATGACCAATTATAATTTGTACTTTTCTATTTAGCCTTCCTTATTCATATATCGTCTAATTGTCTGTTTTAAAGGTGTGATATTGGGAAGATAGACTCTACTGTGATTTAGTTCTTAAAAGAGTTAAGTTCAATAGCTAAAGCTCATTGAAGATTCTAGAATTAAACTACTATACAATCGAGAGGTATGGTTTTATATAATGTTACTTATTCATAGTCTGCAATAAAATGTGGTAAGACTGCAATCCGATTTCATAGATCTTGGTTGAGAATTATATAAAAGATATCAGTTTTGCTGCAAATGGACTTCCACCTGCAGGTTTCAAGACCTTTAATGGCATAATATAAGTCAGCAAGAATGAGAGCCTCTTTGGTAGGTAACTATATGTAAGCGCATCAACAGTATCTACTGCATCGAGTAATCATAAAACAGACTTGTTCAAGAACAAACTAATAGTTTCTTTTGCTAAAAACTTCAAACTACTAGTTGTGCTTTAAGAGCTAATTTTATTCTACAACTTTTATAAACAAATTAAACTGTTTTTTATATGCTTGTGTGTATAAAAAACTATTGTTCTTAAACATGTAATTTTCAGTCATGTATATGTAACTGAAATTTAGTTTTATTTAACATTTTTTTTACCGTGCGTCCGCACGGGATCAATACTAGTATCTCATAAAACCGCAAAATTTGAAGAAATACTATTCTTTTCGTATTGGAGCTGTAAGTTAAGTACTATCAGAGAAGACTTTTACTTCGAAATGAAACAGTATCACAATGCTATACAAAAGCGTTGTATATAAAGTAGACAAAAAGAAGAAGAAACAGACAATTTCTTTACTGAAATTTGTTCATGTGAGAATGATAAACCTCAAAATAAAACAGTACACACCCATTACAAAATTTACAATACAACAACCATTTTTCACTTGCTTAGACATTAAACTGAAGCAAATAAGTAGTCACCAGAAAATCATAATACCACCCGGACACCAATTCCATCACAAAAACATAGGATATAACATTTTTATGTGATTTTCGCGGGGCGAAATTCAAATCCTTGAATGATCAAACCATGTTTCCAATAAGGAGATTTAGTCTCAACAACACTAACCGAGATGTCATCACAACATGATTCATTGTAAAACTCACCAAGCTCAGCTTCCATCCACCCATCTTCCCTCTCCTTTGGTCTCGTCACATCTCTCCTTCGACCGCTAGGCCCAACAAAGTATATCAACTTTTGAGAAGACTCTTGTCCAACCAACCCAACTCCAGCTTCTACTGGAATATCACCCAGCCCAGGACATCCGTCCACTGTCTTGAACACAATGTAAACCGAGTAACGAGTTCTTGGAGATAGGTAACGAGTATGCATCCCAGCACGTATCTCAAACCAACATACATTGAGAAGCTTTGCTATTTTCTCAAACCTGCATTTAATTGCAACATTTTTTTTTCTTTCTCATCATCATCATTATAATCACAATAAGAATTTGAGTGATTACAGTTGAAAAGAGTGTAACGTACCTAGATTCAGGAAGTGAAACCCATTTCCAATATTGTGGACTACTTCCCCATGTGATCCACACTTCCTTGGAAGATAACATAATACATCTTTTCCCACTGGCTTTCTCTAACCACAAACTCTATCATTTTTCATTAAAAGTTAAATAAATCTATACCATTAGGCTTAATCCATCCTTAATTCACATAACTCTCCAACATAAATCAATGATTAAAATAATAATATTATTAAACCTTTTTGCCATCTTCGATAAGAAGATGATGATCGCATAGAGAGAAAAAGAGTTCCTTCTTGGACGAGAAAGCCCCCCTTGATTGTGGGATCAGACAGGAATATTCCGGCGGAAGAAACTTCTCCCACACGGTATCTGACCTAACCGCCGATTCAAATGTTTTAGAGACCGAAGCGGCGACGCAGGCGTCACGTGGACTTGTGAAGGAGATTATTTTGGAGATGCAATCCTCCGGAAAGAAATCGAACGGTGAGGGACCCGTGATGATGAGATCTCTTCTAGATTCAACGCCTTGTTTTTGTCCCATTGAAGGTTGTTGAGAGAAACAGATGGAGAGGCTCAATGCTTTATTATATGTTTTGATAAAAAAGAAAAAGACTCGTGATTCTTTCTAAACTCGCCTATGTTGTTTTTTTCTTTTTGCTGGAAAAGTGCCCTCAGTTATTAAGGAATTGAAAATGACTGACAACGTATACCAAATTATTCACGATAGCATCAAGAATTTTTATAATCCAATCAAATCAAATCCTTCTTCCCATAATTCTCTAGGGTAACATGAATATGATAAATTTGAAGGAGAGAGACAGATCACATTGCACAAGGGGGGCCTATGTATTTTTTTTTTTCTAAATTGCATGTAAAACTTTAAATAATTTCAGTTATACCCCTTTGGTTTTAGCAGTTTAACCTTAATCTTTGACCAGTTTTGAGTTATGTCCCCTACAATATTTTCCTTATTCTTAAAATCTTCTAAACAAACTGCAAAACGGATGGTTGAGATCCACATGTTTGCCACCAGAGTCGGTCCTTAACGGAAGCGGGTGAAACAAATACTTCCGGTCATAAGATATTAAGTAAGAATTAGCCGCATTTTTGATAAAATTTTCTTCAGCCAACTTGGTGATTCTACTATAGTTGGCTTGATAAGAAGACTTTGTCTCTTCTTTTTTTACAATTTTTTATTTTTAATATATAACATGCCAATTTTTTTTTTTTTTGGCTTTTAGTCCAAATATTTCTAGGACTGACTCTGCTTGCCACCAACGCAGTATTTTAGCCCCTACCGTTGAGCTGGAAACTTCTTTGTCCCAACGTTGTCTCTACCGATGGGGAAAAAAAAAAAAAAAAGATTCTTCTCAAGTCGCCCATACATATTTACAAAAATACTATTATTTCCATGTGTTTCATGTTGCTTTTGTTTTTTTGAGATGTCGTTAAACAAACAGACAAACTTACAATAAAGTCGAGTCATGTAAGCATATAAGATCATCATGATATAAAGTTTCTACATAGTATACTCATCATCTATCTAATAATTCGACCAAAAAACAACTGTTGTATTTTTTTTTTTTTTATATTTACTGAACTTGTTCATATAACAACAAAATCCAGAAACACTGCAAATTCAAACACTCATTTACTACAACAACGTCTTTAAATTAGATCTATTAGACGCATACCAAAGCATAACCGGAGATAAAACGGTTTTACACATACCAACTAATTAACAAGGATTCAACGTCTATCGAAGTAGTTGTTGTTCATTACATATCAAACACAACAAAACACACTTGTTTATCAATTGGATTGTACCTCTTCACTCAATCACATAACCAGTTGACAATGATACCAATATCGATGAATGCTGTCAGCATCATTTTTCTTCACTGGATTTTTGCAGGACGGATTTCGATTCCTTGAATGATCAAGCCACGCTTCCAACCAAGCTCCCTAGTCTCTAAAGCACTCATCTCAATCTCATCACCATTCATTATATCCTCTCCATTGAAGAATTCCCCAAGCTCTACCTCCATCCACCCATCTTCCCTCTCCTCTGGGTAGATCCATCCCATCTCTCCCTCATCATCCACATCCATTTCAAAGCATATGGTTCTTGT
>CAJHQQ010001989.1:0-76049 GCA_905132885.1 Moricandia moricandioides
TGAACTAGAGTCACTTCGGTTAAAAGTGGGATAACTTCTTCATCATAACTCCTATGATCTTGATTCAAACTTCAGGGTGATTCTACACTGACTTATGAGTCCAAATCAAGCATCTTACATCGTGATTCATTCTGATTTTATTAATATCAAGAAGAAAATGCCAACTCTCCAAACAGGGCAAACTGGAATCACTTCGGTTAAAAGTGGGATAACTTCTTCATCATAACTCCTATGATCTTGATTCAAATCAGGGTGATTCTAAACTGATTTATGAGTCCAAATCAAGATTTTGCATCGTGATTCATTCTTTTTTATTAGTATCAAGAAGAAATTGCCAACTCTCCAAACAGGGCAAAGTGGAATCACTTCGGTTAAAAGTGGGATAACTTCTTCATCATAACTCCAATGATATTGATTCAACTTCAGGATGATTCTACACTGATTTATGAGTCCAAATAAAGCTTCTTACGTCTTGATTCATTTTTGGTTTGATTAGAATCAAGAAGAAATTGCCAAATCTCCAAACAGGTCATATTGGAATCACTTTGGTTAAAAGTGGGATTTACTTCTTCATCATAACTCCTATGATCTATATCCCAATTCAGGTTGAATCTACACTGATTAATGAGTCCAAATCCAAGCTTCTTAAGCATCGTGATTCATTCTGGTTTTATTAGTATCCAAGAATAAATTGCCAAATCTCCAAACAGGCGCAAACTGGAATCACTTCGGTTAAAAGTGGGATAACTTCTTCATCATATGTCCCAGAGATACTGATTCAGCTTCAGGATGATTATCCACTGATTTATGAGTCCAAATAAAGATTCTTACATCTTGATTCATTCTTGTTTTATTAGTATCAAGAAGAAATTGCCCAACTCTCCAAACAGGGCCAAACTGGAATCACTTCGGTTAAAAACTGGGATGACTTCTTCATCATAACTCCAATGATACTGATTCAACCTTCTGGATGATTCTACACTGATTTACTGAGTCCAAATCAAGATTCTTACATCGTGATTCATTCTGGTTTTATTAGTATCAAGAAGAAATTGCCAACTCTCCAAACAGGGCAAAATGGAATCACTTCGGTTAAAAGTGGGATAACTTCTTCATCATAACTCCAATGATATTGATTAAACTTCAGGGTGATTATCCACTAATTATGAGTCCAAATAAAGATTCTTACATCTTGATTCATTCTGGTTTGATTAGAATCAAGAAGAAATTGTCAAATCTCTAAACAGGGTAAACTGGAGTCACTTCTGTTGAAAGTGGGATAACTTCTTCATCATAACTCCTATGATCTTGATTCATCTTCAGGGTGATTCTACACTGATTAATGAGTCCAAATTAAAGCTTCTTACATCGTGGTTCTTTCTTTTTTTATTAGTATCAAGAAGAAATTGCCAAATCTCCAAACAGGGCAAACTGGAATCACTTCAGGTAAAAGTGGGATAACTTCTTCATCATAAGTCCAATGATATTGATTCAACTTCAGGATTATTATACACTCATCTATGAGTCCAAATCAAGATTCTTACATCTTGATTCATTCTGGTTTTATTAGTATCAAGAATAAATTGCCAAATCTCCAAACAGGGCAAACTGGAATCACTTCGGTTAAAAGTGGGATAACTTCTTCATCATATGTCCAGAGATACTGATTCAGCTTCAGGATGATTATCCACTGATTTATGAGTCCAAATAAAGATTCTTACATCTTGATTCATTCTTGTTTTATTAGTATCAAGAAGAAATTGCCAACTCTCCAAACAGGGCAAACTGGAATCACTTCGGTTAAAACTGGGATGACTTCTTCATCATAACTCCAATGATATTGATTCAACTTCAGGATGATTCTACACTGATTTATGAGTCCAAATCAAGATTCTTACATCGTGATTCATTCTGGTTTTATTAGTATCAAGAAGAAATTGCCAACTCTCCAAACAGGGCAAAATGGAATCACTTCGGTTAAAAGTGGGATAACTTCTTCATCATAACTCCAATGATATTGATTAAACTTCAGGGTGATTATCCACTAATTTATGAGTCCAAATAAAGATTCTTACATCTTGATTCATTCTGGTTTGATTAGAATCAAGAAGAAATTGCCAAATCTCTAAACAGGGTAAACTGGAGTCACTTCGGTTAAAAGTGGGATAACTTCTTCATCATAACTCCTATGATCTTGATTCATCTTCAGGGTGATTCTACACTGATTAATGAGTCCAAATAAAGCTTCTTACATTGTGGTTCTTTCTTTTTTTATTAGTATCAAGAAGAAATTGCCAAATCTCCAAACAGGGCAAACTGGAATCACTTCAGGTAAAAGTGGGATAACTTCTTCATCATAACTCCAATGATATTGATTCAACTTCAGGGTGATTATCCACTGATTTATGAGTCCAAATAAAGCTTCTTACATCTTGATTCATTCTGGTTTGATTAGAATCAAGAAGAAATTGCCAAATCTCCAAACAGGGTAAACTGAAGTCACTTCGGTTTAAAGTGGGATAACTTCTTCATCATAACTCCTATGATCTTGCTTCAACTTCAGGGTGGTTCTAGACTGATTTATGAGTCCAAATCAAGATTCTTACATCGTTATTCATTCTGGTTTTATTAGTATCAAGAAGAAATTGCCAAATCTCCAAATATGGCAAACTGGAATCACTTTGGTTAAAAATGGGATAACTTTTTCATCATAATTCCAATGATATTGATTCAACTTCAGGATGAATTCTATATGATATTATGAGTCCAAATCATTCTTCTTCCATCTTTATTCATTCTGGTTTGATTAGAATCAAGAAAAATTGCCAATCTCCAAACATGGTAAATTGGAGTCACTTCGGTTAAAAGTGGAATAACTTCTTCATCATAACTCCTATGATCTTGATTCAAATTCAGGGTGATTCTAATCTGATTTATGAGTCCAAATCAAACTTCTTATATCGTGATTCATTCTGGTTTTATTAGTATCAAGAAGAAATTGCCAACTCTCCAAACAGGGCAAACTGGAATCACTTCGGTTAAAAGTGGGATAACTTCTTTATCATAACTCCTATGATCTTTATTCAAATTCAGGGTGATTCAAAACTGATTTATGAGTCCAAATCAAGCTTCTTACATCGTGATTCATTCTGGTTTTATTAGTATCAAGAAGAAATTGCCAAATCTCCAAACAGGGCAAACTGGAATCACTTCAGGTAAAAGTGGGATAACTTCTTCATCATAACTCCAATGATATTGATTCAACTTCAGGGTGATTATCCACTGATTTATGAGTCCAAATAAAGCTTCTTACATCTTGATTCATTCTGGTTTGATTAGAATCAAGAAGAAATTGCCAAATCTCCAAACAGGGTAAACTGAAGTCACTTCGGTTTAAAGTGGGATAACTTCTTCATCATAACTCCTATGATCTTGCTTCAACTTCAGGGTGGTTCTAGACTGATTTATGAGTCCAAATCAAGATTCTTACATCGTTATTCATTCTGGTTTTATTAGTATCAAGAAGAAATTGCCAAATCTCCAAATATGGCAAACTGGAATCACTTCGGTTAAAAATGGGATAACTTTTTCATCATAATTCCAATGATATTGATTCAACTTCAGGATGATTCTATAATGATTTATGAGTCCAAATCATTCTTCTTCCATCTTTATTCATTCTGGTTTGATTAGAATCAAGAAGAAATTGCCAAATCTCCAAACAGGGTAAATTGGAGTCACTTCGGTTAAAAGTGGAATAACTTCTTCATCATAACTCCTATGATCTTGATTCAAATTCAGGGTGATTCTAATCTGATTTATGAGTCCAAATCAAACTTCTTATATCGTGATTCATTCTGGTTTTATTAGTATCAAGAAGAAATTGCCAACTCTCCAAACAGGGCAAACTGGAATCACTTCGGTTAAAAGTGGGATAACTTCTTTATCATAACTCCTATGATCTTTATTCAAATTCAGGGTGATTCAAAACTGATTTATGAGTCCAAATCAAGCTTCTTGCATCGTGATTCATTCTGGTTTTATTAGTATCAAGAAGAAATTGCTAACTCCCAAACATGGCAAACTGGAATCACTTTGGTTAAAAGTGGGATAACTTCTTCATCATAACTCCAATGATATTGATTCAACTTCATGATGATTCTACACTGATTTATGAGTCCAAATAAAGCTTCTTACGTCTTGATTCATTTTTGTTTTGATAAGAATGAAGAAGAAATTGCCAAATCTCCAAACATGTATATTGGAATCACTTTGGTTAAAAGTGGGATTACTTCTTCATCATAACTCCTATGATCTATATCCAAATTCAGGTTGAATCTACACTGATTAATGAGTCCAAATCAAGCTTCTTACATCGTGATTCATTCTGGTTTTATTAGTATCAAGAATAAATTGCCAAATCTCCAAACAGGGCAAACTGGAATCACTTCGGTTAAAAGTGGGATAACTTCTTCATCATATGTCCAGAGATACTGATTCAGCTTCAGGATGATTATCCACTGATTTATGAGTCCAAATAAAGATTTTACATCTTGATTCATTCTTGTTTTATTAGTATCAAGAAGAAATTGCCAACTCTCCAAACAGGGCAAACTGGAATCACTTCGGTTAAAACTGGGATGACTTCTTCATCATAACTCCAATGATATTGATTCAACTTCAGGATGATTCTACATTGATTTATGAGTCCAAATCAAGATTCTTACATCGTGATTCATTCTGGTTTTATTAGTATCAAGAAGAAATTGCCAACTCTCCAAACAGGGCAAAATGGAATCACTTCGGTTAAAAGTGGGATAACTTCTTCATCATAACTCCAATGATATTGATTAAACTTCAGGGTGATTATCCACTGATTTGTGAGTCCAAATAAAGATTCTTACATCTTGATTCATTCTAGTTTGATTAGAGTCAAGAAGAAATTGCCAAATCTCTAAACAGGGTAAACTGGAGTCACTTCGGTTAAAAGTGGGATAACTTCTTCATCATAACTCCTATGATCCTGATTCATCTTCAGGGTGATTCTACACTGATTATGAGTCCAAATAAAGCTTCTTACATCGTGGTTCATTCTTTTTTTATTAGTATCAAGAAGAATTGCCAAATCTCCAAACAGGGCAAACTGGAATCACTTCAGGTAAAGTGGGATAACTTCTTCATCATAAGTCCAATGATATTGATTCAACTTCAGGATTATTATACACTCATCTATGAGTCCAAATCAAGATTCTTACATCTTGATTCATTCTGGTTTTATTAGTATCAAGAAGAAATTGCCAACTCTCCAAACAGGGTAAAGTGGAATCACTTCGGTTAAAAGTGGAATAACATCTTCATCATAACTCCTATGATATTGATTCAACTTCAGGGTGATTATCCACTGATTTATGAGTCCAATCAAGCTTCTTACATCTTGATTCATTCTGGTTTTATTAGTATCTAGAAGAAATTCCCAACTCTCCAAACATGGCAAATTGGAATCACTTCGGTTAAAAGTGGGATAACTTCTTCATCATAACTCCAATGATATTGATTCAACTTCAGGGTGATTATCCACTGATTTATGAGTCCAAATAAAGCTTCTTACATCTTGATTCATTCTGGTTTGATTAGAATCAAGAAGAAATTGCCAAATCTCCAAACAGGGTAAACTGAAGTCACTTCGGTTTAAAGTGGGATAACTTCTTCATCATAACTCCTATGATCTTGCTTCAACTTCAGGGTGGTTCTAGACTGATTTATGAGTCCAAATCAAGATTCTTACATCGTTATTCATTCTGGTTTTATTAGTATCAAGAAGAAATTGCCAAATCTCCAAATATGGCAAACTGGAATCACTTCGGTTAAAAATGGGATAACTTTTTCATCATAATTCCAATGATATTGATTCAACTTCAGGATGATTCTATAATGATTTATGAGTCCAAATCATTCTTCTTCCATCTTTATTCATTCTGGTTTGATTAGAATCAAGAAGAAATTGCAAAATCTCCAAACATGGTGAACTAGAGTCACTTCGGTTAAAAGTGGGATAACTTCTTCATCATAACTCCTATGATCTTGATTCAACTTCAGGGTGATTCTACACTGACTTATGAGTCCAAATCAAGCATCTTACATCGTGATTCATTCTGATTTTATTAATATCAAGAAGAAAATTGCCAACTCTCCAAACAGGGCAAACTGGAATCACTTCGGTTAAAAGTGGGATAACTTCTTCATCATAACTCCTATGATCTTGATTCAAATTCAGGGTGATTCTAAACTGATTTATGAGTCCAAATCAAGCATTTTGCATCGTGATTCATTCTGTTTTTATTAGTATCAAGAAGAAATTGCCAACTCTCCAAACAGGGCAAAGTGGAATCACTTCGGTTAAAAGTGGGATAACTTCTTCATCATAACTCCAATGATATTGATTCAACTTCAGGATGATTCTACACTGATTTATGAGTCCAAATAAAGCTTCTTACGTCTTGATTCATTTTTGGTTTGATTAGAATCAAGAAGAAATTGCCAAATCTCCAAACAGGTATATTGGAATCACTTTGGTTAAAAGTGGGATTACTTCTTCATCATAACTCCTATGATCTATATCCAAATTCAGGTTGAATCTACACTGATTAATGAGTCCAAATCAAGCTTCTTACATCGTGATTCATTCTGGTTTTATTAGTATCAAGAATAAATTGCCAAATCTCCAAACAGGGCAAACTGGAATCACTTCGGTTAAAAGTGGGATAACTTCTTCATCATATGTCCAGAGATACTGATTCAGCTTCAGGATGATTATCCACTGATTTATGAGTCCAAATAAAGATTCTTACATCTTGATTCATTCTTGTTTTATTAGTATCAAGAAGAAATTGCCAACTCTCCAAACAGGGCAAACTGGAATCACTTCGGTTAAAACTGGGATGACTTCTTCATCATAACTCCAATGATATTGATTCAACTTCAGGATGATTCTACACTGATTTATGAGTCCAAATCAAGATTCTTACATCGTGATTCATTCTGGTTTTATTAGTATCAAGAAGAAATTGCCAACTCTCCAAACAGGGCAAAATGGAATCACTTCGGTTAAAAGTGGGATAACTTCTTCATCATAACTCCAATGATATTGATTAAACTTCAGGGTGATTATCCACTGATTTGTGAGTCCAAATAAAGATTCTTACATCTTGATTCATTCTGGTTTGATTAGAGTCAAGAAGAAATTGCCAAATCTCTAAACATGGTAAACTGGAGTCACTTCGGTGAAAAGTGGGATAACTTCTTCATCATAACTCCTATGATCCTGATTCATCTTCAGGGTGATTCTACACTGATTAATGAGTCCAAATAAAGCTTCTTACATCGTGGTTCATTCTTTTTTTATTAGTATCCAGAAGAAATTGCCAAATTTCCAAACAGGGCAAACTGGAATCACTTCAGGTAAAAGTGGGATAACTTCTTCATCATAAGTCCAATGATATTGATTCAACTTCAGGATTATTATACACTCATCTATGAGTCCAAATCAAGATTCTTACATCTTGATTCATTCTGGTTTTATTAGTATCAAGAAGAAATTGCCAACTCTCCAAACAGGGTAAAGTGGAATCACTTCGGTTAAAAGTGGAATAACATCTTCATCATAACTCCTATGATATTGATTCAACTTCAGGGTGATTATCCACTGATTTATGATTCCAAATAAAGCTTCTTACATCTTGATTCATTCTGGTTTTATTAGTATCTAGAAGAAATTCCCAACTCTCCAAACATGGCAAATTGGAATCACTTCGGTTTAAAGTGGGATAACTTCTTCTTCATAACTCCAATGATATTGATTCAACTTCAGGATAATTCTACACTGATTTAGGAGTCCAAATCAAGCTTCTTACATTGTGATTCATTCTGATTTTATTAGTATCAAGAAGAAATTGCCAACTCTCCAAACAGGGCAAAATGGAATCACTTCGGTTAAAAGTGGGATAACTTCTTCATCATAACTCCAATGATATTGATTCAACTTCAGGGTGATTATCCACTGATTTATGAGTCCAAATAAAGCTTCTTACATCTTGATTCATTCTGGTTTGAATAGAATCAAGAAGAAATTGCCAAATTTCCAAACAGGGTAAACTGAAGTCACTTCGGTTTAAAGTGGGATAACTTCTTCATCATAACTCCTATGATCTTGCTTCAACTTCAGGGTGATTCTAGACTGATTTATGAGTCCAAATCAAGATTCATACATCGTTATTCATTCTGGTTTTATTAGTATCAAGAAGAAATTGCCAAATCTCCAAACAGGGTAAACTGAAGTCACTTCGGTTTAAAGTGGGATAACTTCTTCATCATAACTCCTATGATCTTGCTTCAACTTCAGGGTGGTTCTAGACTGATTTATGATTCCAAATCAAGATTCGTACATCGTTATTCATTCTGGTTTTATTAGTATCAAGAAGAAATTGCCAAATCTCCAAATATGGCAAACTGGAATCACTTCGGTTAAAAATGGGATAACTTTTTCATCATAATTCCAATGATATTGATTCAACTTCAGGATGATTCTGTAATGATTTATGAGTCCAAATCATTCTTCTTCCATCTTTATTCATTCTGGTTTGATTAGAATCAAGAAGAAATTGCAAAATCTCCAAACATGGTGAACTAGAGTCACTTCGGTTAAAAGTGGGATAACTTCTTCATCATAACTCCTATGATCTTGATTCAACTTCAGGGTGATTCTACACTGACTTATGAGTCCAAATCAAGCATCTTACATCGTGATTCATTCTGATTTTATTAATATCAAGAAGAAAATGCCAACTCTCCAAACAGGGCAAACTGGAATCACTTCGGTTAAAAGTGGGATAACTTCTTCATCATAACTCCTATGATCTTGATTCAAATTCAGGGTGATTCTAAACTGATTTATGAGTCCAAATCAAGCATTTTGCATCGTGATTCATTCTGTTTTTATTAGTATCAAGAAGAAATTGCCAACTCTCCAAACAGGGCAAAGTGGAATCACTTCGGTTAAAAGTGGGATAACTTCTTCATCATAACTCCAATGATATTGATTCAACTTCAGGATGATTCTACACTGATTTATGAGTCCAAATAAAGCTTCTTACGTCTTGATTCATTTTTGGTTTGATTAGAATCAAGAAGAAATTGCCAAATCTCCAAATAGGTATATTGGAATCACTTTGGTTAAAAGTGGGATTACTTCTTCATCATAACTCCTATGATCTATATCCAAATTCAGGTTGAATCTACACTGATTAATGAGTCCAAATCAAGCTTCTTACATCGTGATTCATTCTGGTTTTATTAGTATCAAGAATAAATTGCCAAATCTCCAAACATGGCAAACTGGAATCACTTCGGTTAAAAGTGGGATAACTTCTTCATCATATGTCCAGAGATACTGATTCAGCTTCAGGATGATTATCCACTGATTTATGAGTCCAAATAAAGATTCTTACATCTTGATTCATTCTTGTTTTATTAGTATCAAGAAGAAATTGCCAACTCTCCAAACAGGGCAAACTGGAATCACTTCGGTTAAAACTGGGATGACTTCTTCATCATAACTCCAATGATATTGATTCAACTTCAGGATGATTCTACACTGATTTATGAGTCCAAATCAAGATTCTTACATCGTGATTCATTCTGGTTTTATTAGTATCAAGAAGAAATTGCCAACTCTCCAAACAGGGCAAAATGGAATCACTTCGGTTAAAAGTGGGATAACTTCTTCATCATAACTCCAATGATATTGATTAAACTTCAGGGTGATTATCCACTAATTTATGAGTCCAAATAAAGATTCTTACATCTTGATTCATTCTCGTTTGATTAGAATCAAGAAGAAATTGCCAAATCTCTAAACAGGGTAAACTGGAGTCACTTCGGTTAAAAGTGGGATAACTTCTTCATCATAACTCCTATGATCTTGATTCATCTTCAGGGTGATTCTACACTGATTAATGAGTCCAAATAAAGCTTCTTACATCGTGGTTCTTTCTTTTTTTACATCGTGGTTCTTTCTTTTTTTATGAGTCCAAATAAAGATTCTTACATCTTGATTCATTCTGGTTTTATTAGTATCAAGAAGAAATTGCCAACTCTCCAAACAGGGTAAAGTGGAATCACTTCGGTTAAAAGTGGAATAACATCTTCATCATAACTCCTATGATATTGATTCAACTTCAGGGTGATTATCCACTGATTTATGAGTCCAAATAAAGCTTCTTAGATCTTGATTCATTCTGGTTTTATTAGTATCTAGAAGAAATTCCCAACTCTCCAAACAGGGCAAATTGGAATCACTTCGGTTTAAAGTGGGATAACTTCTTCTTCATAATTCCAATGATATTGATTCAACTTCAGGATAATTCTACACTGATTTAGGAGTCCAAATCAAGCTTCTTACATTGTGATTCATTCTGATTTTATTAGTATCAAGAAGAAATTGCGAACTCTCCAAACAGGGCAAAATGAAATCACTTCGGTTAAAAGTGGGATAACTTCTTCATCATAACTCCAATGATATTGATTCAACTTCAGGGTGATTATCCACTGATTTATGAGTCCAAATAAAGATTCTTACATCTTGATTCATTCTGGTTTGATTAGAATCAAGAAGAAATTGCCAAATCTCCAAACAGGGTAAACTGAAGTCACTTCGGTTTAAAGTGGGATAACTTCTTCATCATAACTCCTATGATCTTGCTTCAACTTCAGGGTGGTTCTAAACTGATTTATGAGTCCAAATCAAGATTCTTACATCGTTATTCATTCTGGTTTTATTATTATCAAAAAGAAATTGCCAAATCTCCAAATATGGCAAACTGGAATCACTTCGGTTAAAAATGGGATAACTTTTTTCATCATAATTCCAATGATATTGATTCAACTTCAGGATGATTCTATAATGATTTATGAGTCCAAATCATTCTTCTTCCATCTTTATTCATTCTGGTTTGATTAGAATCAAGAAGAAATTGCCAAATCTCCAAACAGGGTAAATTGGAGTCACTTCGGTTAAAAGTGGAATAACTTCTTCATCATAACTCCTATGATCTTGATTCAAATTCAGGGTGATTCTAATCTGATTTATGAGTCCAAATCAAACTTCTTATATCGTGATTCATTCTGGTTTTATTAGTATCAAGAAGAAATTGCCAACTCTCCAAACAGGGCAAACTGGAATCACTTCGGTTAAAAGTGGGATAACTTCTTTATCATAACTCCTATGATCTTTATTCAAATCCAGAGTGATTCAAAACTGATTTATGAGTCCAAATCAAGCTTCTTGCATCGTGATTCATTCTGGTTTTATTAGTATCAAGAAGAAATTGCCAACTCCCAAACATGGCAAACTGGAATCACTTTGGTTAAAAGTGGGATAACTTCTTCATCATAACTCCAATGATATTGATTCAACTTCATGATGATTCTACACTGATTTATGAGTCCAAATAAAGCTTCTTACGTCTTGATTCATTTTTGTTTTGATAAGAATGAAGAAGAAATTGCCAAATCTCCAAACATGTATATTGGAATCACTTTGGTTAAAAGTGGGATTACTTCTTCATCATAACTCCTATGATCTATATCCAAATTCAGGTTGAATCTACACTGATTAATGAGTCCAAATCAAGCTTCTTACATCGTGATTCATTCTGGTTTTAATAGTATCAAGAATAAATTGCCAAATCTCCAAACAGGGCAAACTGGAATCACTTCGGTTAAAAGTGGGATAACTTCTTCATCATATGTCCAGAGATACTGATTCAGCTTCAGGATGATTATCCACTTATTTATGAGTCCAAATAAAGATTCTTACTTCTTGATTCATTCTTGTTTTATTAGTATCAAGAAGAAATTGCCAACTCTCCAAACAGGGCAAACTGGAATCACTTCGGTTAAAACTGGGATGACTTCTTCATCATAACTCCAATGATATTGATTCAACTTCAGGATGATTCTACACTGATTTATGAGTCCAAATCAAGATTCTTACATCGTGATTCATTCTGGTTTTATTAGTATCAAGAAGAAATTGCCAACTCTCCAAACAGGGCAAAATGGAATCACTTCGGTTAAAAGTGGGATAACTTCTTCATCATAACTCCAATGATATTGATTAAACTTCAGGGTGATTATCCACTGATTTGTGAGTCCAAATAAAGATTCTTACATCTTGATTCATTCTGGTTTGATTAGAGTCAAGAAGAAATTGCCAAATCTCTAAACATGGTAAACTGGAGTCACTTCGGTTAAAAGTGGGATAACTTCTTCATCATAACTCCTATGATCCTGATTCATCTTCAGGGTGATTCTACACTGATTAATGAGTCCAAATAAAGCTTCTTACATCGTGGTTCATTCTTTTTTTATTAGTATCAAGAAGAAATTGCCAAATCTCCAAACAGGGCAAACTGGAATCACTTCAGGTAAAAGTGGGATAACTTCTTCATCATAAGTCCAATGATATTGATTCAACTTCAGGATTATTATACACTCATCTATGAGTCCAAATCAAGATTCTTAAATCTTGATTCATTCTGGTTTTATTAGTATCAAGAAGAAATTGCCAACTCTCCAAACAGGGTAAAGTGGAATCACTTCGGTTAAAAGTGGAATAACATCTTCATCATAACTCCTATGATATTGATTCAACTTCAGGGTGATTATCCACTGATTTATGAGTCCAAATAAATCTTCTTACATCTTGATTCATTCTGGTTTTATTAGTATCTAGAAGAAATTCCCAACTCTCCAAACATGGCAAATTGGAATCACTTCGGTTTAAAGTGGAATAACTTCTTCTTCGTAACTCCAATGATATTGATTCAACTTCAGGATAATTCTACACTGATTTAGGAGTCCAAATCAAGCTTCTTACATTGTGATTCATTCTGATTTTATTAGTATCAAGAAGAAATTGCCAACTCTCCAAACAGGGCAAAATGGAATCACTTCGGTTAAAAGTGGGATAACTTCTTCATCATAACTCCAATGATATTGATTCAACTTCAGGGTGATTATCCACTGATTTATGAGTCCAAATAAAGCTTCTTACATCTTGATTCATTCTGGTTTGATTAGAATCAAGAAGAAATTGCCAAATCTCCAAACAGGGTAAACTGAAGTCACATCGGTTTAAAGTGGGATAACTTCTTCATCATAACTCCTATGATCTTGCTTCAACTTCAGGGTGGTTCTAGACTGATTTATGAGTCCAAATCAAGATTCTTACATCGTTATTCATTCTGGTTTTATTAGTATCAAGAAGAAATTGCCAAATCTCCAAATATGGCAAACTGGAATCACTTCGGTTAAAAATGGGATAACTTTTTCATCATAATTCCAATGATATTGATTCAACTTCAGGATGATTCTATAATGATTTATGAGTCCAAATCATTCTTCTTCCATCTTTATTCTTTCTGGTTTGATTAGAATCAAGAAGAAATTGCCAAATCTCCAAACAGGGTAAATTGGAGTCACTTCGGTTAAAAGTGGAATAACTTCTTCATCATAACTCCTATGATCTTGATTCAAATTCAGGGTGATTCTAATCTGATTTATGAGTCCAAATCAAACTTCTTATATCGTGATTCATTCTGGTTTTATTAGTATCAAGAAGAAATTGCCAACTCTCCAAACAGGGCAAACTGGAATCACTTCGGTTAAAAGTGGGATAACTTCTTTATCATAACTCCTATGATCTTTATTCAAATTCAGGGTGATTCAAAACTGATTTATGAGTCCAAATCAAGCTTCTTGCATCGTGATTCATTCTAGTTTTATTAGTATCAAGAAGAAATTAACAACTCCCAAACATGGCAAACTGGAATCACTTTGGTTAAAAGTGGGATAACTTCTTCATCATAACTCCAATGATATTGATTCAACTTCATGATGATTCTACACTGATTTATGAGTCCAAATAAAGCTTCTTACGTCTTGATTCATTTTTGTTTTGATAAGAATGAAGAAGAAATTGCCAAATCTCCAAACATGTATATTGGAATCACTTTGGTTAAAAGTGGGATTACTTCTTCATCATAACTCCTATGATCTTGATCCAAATTCAGGGTGAATCTACACTGATTAGTGAATCCAAATCAAGCTTCTTACATCGTGAATCATTCTTGTTTTATTAGTATCAAGAATAAATTGCCAAATCTCCAAACAGGGCAAACTGGAATTACTTCGGTTAAAAGTGGGATAACTTCTTCATCATATGTCCAGAGATATTGATTCAACTTCAGGATGATTATCCACTGATTTATGAGTCCAAATAAAGATTCTTAAATCTTGATTCATTGTTGTTTTATTAGTATCAAGAAGAAATTGCCAACTCTTCAAACTGGGCAAACTGGAATCACTTCGGTTAAAACTGGGATGACTTCTTCATCATAAGTCCAATGATATTGATTCAACTTCAGGATGATTCTACACTGATTTATGAGTCCAAATCAAGATTCTTACATCGTGATTCATTCTGGTTTTATTAGTATCAAGAAGAAATTGCCAACTCTCCAGACAGGGCAAAATGGAATCACTTCGGTTAAAAGTGGGATAACTTCTTTATCATAACTCCAATGATATTGATTAAATTTCAGGGTGATTATCCACTGATTTATGAGTCTAAATAAAGCTTCTTACATCTTGATTCATTCTGGTTTGATTAGAATCAAGAAGAAATTGCCAAATCTCCAAACATGGTAAGCTGGAGTCACTTCTGTTGAAAGTGGCATAACTTCTTCGCCATAACTCCTTTGATCTTGATTCAACTTCAGGGTGATTCTACACTGATTTATGAGTCCAAATCAACCTTCTTACATCGTGATTCATTCTGGTTTTATTAGTATTAAGAAGAAATTGCCAACTCTCCAAACAGAGCAAACTGGAATCACTTCTTCATCATAACTCCAATGATACTGATTTAACTCCAGGATGATTCTACACTGATATATTAGTCCAAATCAAGCTTCTTACGTCTTGATTCATTCTGGTTTGATTAGAATCATAAAGAAATTGCCAAATCTCCAAACAAGGTAAACTGGAGTCACTTTGGTTAAAAGTGGGATAACATCTTCATCATAACTCCAATGATATTGATTCAACTTCAGGATGATTCTATACTGATTTATGAGTCCAAATCAAGCTTCTTACATCTTGATTCATTCTAGTTTGATTAGAATCAAGAAGAAATTACCAAATCTCCAAACAGGGTAATATGGAGTCACTTCGGTTAAAAGTGGGATAACTTCTTCATCATAGTTCCTATGATCTTGCTTCAACTTCAGGGTGGTTCTACACTGATTTATGAGTCCAAATCAAGCTTCTTACATCGTGATTCATTCTGGTTTTATTAGTATCAAGAAGAAATTGCCAACTCTCCAAACAGAGCAAACTGGAAGCACTTCGGTTAAAAGTGGGATAACTTCTTCATCATAAGTCCAATGATATTGATTCAACTTCAGGGTGATTATCCACTTATTTATGAGTCCAAATAAAGCTTCATTCATCTTGATTCATTCTGGTTTGATTAGAATCAAGAAGAAATTGCCAAATCTCCAAACAGGTTAAACTGGAGTCACTTCGGTTAAAAGTGAGATAACTTCTTCATCATAACTCCAATGATATTGATTGAACTCCAGGGTGATTCTACACTGATTAACGAGTCCAAATCAAGCTTCTTACATCGTGATTCATTCTGGTTTTATTTGTATCAAGAATAAATTGCTAAATCTCCTAACAGGGTTAAGTGGGATCACTTCGGTTAAAAGTGGGATAACTTCTTCATCATAAGTCCAATGATATTGGTTTAACTTTAGGATGATTCTACACTGATTTATGAGTCCCAATTAAGATTATTACATCTTGATTCATTTTGGTTTGATTAGAATCAAGAAGAAATTGTCAAATCTCCAAACAGGGAAATTGGAATCACTGACTTATGAGTCCAAATCAAACATCTTACATCGTGATTCATTCTGATTTTATTAATATCAAGAAGAAAATGCCAACTCTCCAAACAGGGCAAACTGGAATCACTTCGGTTAAAAGTGGGATAACTTCTTCATCATAACTCCTATGATCTTGATTCAACTTCAGGGTGATTCTAAACTGATTGATGAGTCCAAATCAAGCTTTTTGCATCGTGATTCATTCTGTTTTTATTAGTATCAAGAAGAAATTGCCAACTCTCCAAACACGGCAAAGTGGAATCACTTCGGTTAAAAGTGGGATAACTTCTTCATCATAACTCCAATGATATTGATTCAACTTCAGGATGATTCTACACTGATTTATAGTCCAAATAAAGCTTCTTACGTCTTGATTCATTTTTGGTTTGATTAGAATCAAGAAGAAATTGCCAAATCTCCAAACAGGTATATTGGAATCACTTTGGTTAAAAGTGGGATTACTTCTTCATCATAACTCCTATGATCTATATCCAAATTCAGGTTGAATCTACACTGATTAATGAGTCCAAATCAAGCTTCTTACATCGTGATTCATTCTGATTCATTCTGGAGTCACTTCGGTTAAAAGTGGGATAACTTCTTCATCATAACTCCTATGATCTTGATTCATCTTCAGGGTGATTCTACACTGATTAATGAGTCCAAATAAAGCTTCTTACATCGTGGTTCATTCTTTTTTTATTAGTATCAAGAAGAAATTGCCAAATCTCCAAACAGGACAAACTGGAATCACTTCAGGTAAAAGTGGGATAACTTCTTCATCATAAGTCCAATGATATTGATTCAACTTCAGGATTATTATACACTCATCTATGAGTCCAAATCAAGATTCTTACATCTTGATTCATTCTGGTTTTATTAGTATCAAGAAGAAATTGCCAACTCTCCAAACAGGGCAAAATGGAATCACTTCGGTTAAAAGTGGGATAACTTCTTCATCATAACTCCAATGATATTGATTCAACTTCAGGGTGATTATCCACTGATTTATGAGTCCAAATAAAGCTTCTTACATCTTGATTCATTCTGGTTTGATTAGAATCAAGAAGAAATTGCCAAATCTCCAAACAGGGTAAACTAGAGTCACTTCGGTTAAAAGTGAGATAACTTCTTCATCATATCTCCAATGATATTGATTGAACTCCAGGGTGATTCTACACTGATTAACGAGTCCAAATCAAGCTTCTTACATCGTGATTCATTCTGGTTTTATTAGTATCAAGAATAAATTGCTAAATCTCCTAACAGGGTTAAGTGGGATCACTTCGGTTAAAAGTGGGATAACTTCTTCATCATAAGTCCAATGATATTGATTCAACTTTAGGATGATTCTACACTGATTTATGAGTCCCAATTAAGATTATTACATCTTGATTCATTCTGGTTTGATTAGAATCAAGAAGAAATTGTCAAATCTCCAAACAGGGAAATTGGAATCACTTCGGTTAAAAGTGGAATAACATCTTCATCAGAACTCCTATGATATTGATTCAACTTCAGGTTGATTATCCACTGATTTATGAATCCAAATAAAGCTTTTTACATCTTGATTAATTCTGGTTTGATAAGAATTAAGAAGAAATTGCCAAATCTTTAAACATGGTAAACTGGAGTCACTTCGGTTTAAAGTGGGATAACTTCTTCAACATAACTCCTATGATATTTATTCAACTTCAGGGTGATTATAAACTGATTTATGATTCCAAATAAAGCTTACATTGTTTTTCATTCTTATTTTATTAGTATCAAGAAGAATTGCCAAATCTCCAAATAGGGCAAACTGGAATCACTTCGGTTAATAGTGGGATAACTTCTTCATCATATCTCCAATGATATTGATTCGACTTCAGGATGATTCTACACTGATTTATGAGTCAAAATCAAGATTCTTACATCATGATTCATTCTGGTTTGATTATAATCAAGAAGAAATTGCCAAATCTCCAAACAGGGTAAAGTCGAATCACTTCGGTTAAAAGTGGAATAACATCTTCATCATAACTCCTATGATATTGATTCAACTTCAGGGTGATTATCCACTGATTTATGAGTCCAAATAAGTCTTCTTACATCTTGATTCATTCTGGTTTGATTAGAATCAATAAAAAATTGCCAAATCTCCAAACATGGTAAACTGGAGTCACTTCGGTTAAAAGTGGGATAACTTCTTCATCATAAGTCCAATGATATTGATTCAACTTCAGGATGATTCAACACTGATTTATGAGTCCAAATCAAGATTCTTACATCTTGATTCATTCTGGTTTGAGTAGAATCAAGAACAAATTGCCAAATCTCCAAAAAGGGTAAACTGGAATCACTTCGGTTAAAAGTGGAATAACATCTAAATCATAACTCCTATGATATTGATTAAACTTCAGGGTGATTATCCACTGATTTATGAGTCCAAATAAATCTTCTTACATCTTGATTCATTCTGGTTTGATTAGAATCAATAAAAAATTGCCAAATCTCCAAACATGGTAAACTGGAGTCACTTCGGTTAAAAGTGGGATAACTTCTTCACCATAACTCCTATGAACTTGATTCAACTTCAGGGTGATTCTACACTGATTTATAAGTCCAAATCAAGATTCTTACATCGTGATTCATTCTAGTTTTATTAGTATCAAGAAGAAATTGCCAACTCTCCAAACCGGGCAAAATGGAATCACTTCGAGTAAAAGTGGGATAACTTCTTCATCATAACTCCAATGATATTGATTCAACTTCAGGGTGATTATCCACTGATTTATGTGTGCAAATAAATATTCTTACATCTTGATTCATTCTGGTTTGATTAGAATCAAGAAGAAGTTGCCAAATCTCGAAATAGGGTAAACTGGAGTCACTTCGGTTAAAAGTGAGATAACTTCTTCATCATAACTCCAATGATATTGATTCAACTTCAGGGTGATTATCCACTGATTTATGAGTACAAATAAAGCTTCTTACAATTTTATTCATTCTGGTTTGATTAGAATCAAGAAGAAATTGCCAAATCTCCAAACATGGTAAACTAGAGTCACTTCGGTTAAAAGTGGGATAACTTCTTCATCATAACTCTTATGATCTTGATTCAACTTCAGGGTTATTCCAAACTGATTAATGAGTCCAAATCAAGCTTCTTACATCGTGATTCATTCTGGTTTTATTAGTATCAATAATAAATTGCCAAATCTCCAAAGAGGATAAACTGGAATCATTTTAGTTAAAAGTGGGATAACTTCTTCATCATAAGTCCATTGATATTGATTCAACTTCAAGATGATTGTACACTGATTTATGAGTCCAAATCAAGATTTTTACATCTTAATTCATTCTGGTTTGATTTTTATGAGTCCAAATCAAGATTCTTACATCTTGATTCATTCTGGTTTGATTAGAATCAAGAAGAAATTGTCAAATCTCCAAACAGGGTAAATTGGAGTCACTTCGGTTAAAAGTTAGATAACTTCTTCATCATAACTCTTATGATCTTGATTCAAATTCAGGGTGATTCTAATCTGATTTATGAGTCCAAATCAAACTTCTTACATCGTGATTGATTCTGGTTTTATTAGTATCAAGAAGAAATTGCCAACTCTCCAAACAGGGCAAACTGGAATCACTTCGGTTAAAAGTGGGATAAATTCTTCATCATAACTCCTATGATCTTGATTCAAATTCAGGGTGATTCTAAACTAATTTATGAGTCCAAATCAAGCTTCTTGCATCGTGATTCATTTCTGTTTTATTAGTATCAAGAAGAAATTGCCAACTCTCCAAACAGAGCAAACTGGAATCACTTTGGTTAAAAGTGGGATAACTTCTTCATCATAACTCCAATGATATTGATTCAACTTCAGGATGATTCTACACTGATTTATGAGTCCAAATAAAGCTTCTTACGTCTTGATTCATTTTTGGTTTGATAAGAATCAAGAAGAAATTGCCAAATCTCCAAACAGGTATATTGGAATCACTTTGGTTAAAAGAGGGATTACTTCTTCATCATAACTCCTATGATCTTGATCCAAATTCAGGGTGAATCTACACTGATTAATGAGTCCAAATCAAGCTTCTTACATCGTGATTCATTCTGGTTTTATTAGTATCAAAAATAAATTGCCAAATCTCCAAACAGGGCAAACTGGAATCACTTCGGTTAAAAGTGGGATAACTTCTTCATCATATGTCCAGAGATATTGATTCAACTTCAGGATGATTATCCACTGATTAATGAGTCCAAATAAAGATTCTTACATCTTGATTCATTATTGTTTTATTAGTATCAAGAAGAAATTGCCAACTCTCCAAACAGGGCAAACTGGAATCGCTTCGGTTAAAACTGGGATGACTTCTTCATCATAACTCTAATGATATTGATTCAATTTCAGGATGATTCTACACTGATTTATGAGTCCAAATCAAGATTCTTACATCGTGATTCATTCTGGTTTTATTAGTATCAAGAAGAAATGGCCAACTCTCCAAACAGGGCAAAATGGAATCACTTCGGTTAAAAGTGGGATAACTTCTTCATCATAACTCCAATGATATTGATTAAACTTCAGGGTGATTATCCACTGATTTATGAGTCCAAATAAAGCTTCTTACATCTTCATTCATTCTGGTTTGATTAGAATCAAGAAGAAATTGCCAAATCTCCAAACATGGTAAACTGGAGTCACTTCGGTTAAAAGTGGCATAACTTCTTCACCATAACTCCTATGATCTTGATTCAACTTCAGGGTGATTCTACACTGATTTATGATTCCAAATCAAGCTTCTTTCATCGTGATTCATTCTGGTTTTATTAGTATCAAGAAGAAATTGCCAAATTTCCAAACAGAGCAAACTGGAATCACTTCTTTATCATAATTCCAATGATATTGATTCAACTTCAGGATGATTTTACACTGATATATTAGTCCAAATCAAGCTTCTTACGTCTTGATTCATTCTGGTTTGATTAGAATCATAAATAAATTGCCAAATCTCCAAAGAAGGTAAACTGGAGTCACTTTGGTTAAAAGTGGGATAACTTCTTCATTATAACTCCAATGATATTGATTCAACTTCAGGATGATTCTATACTGATTTATGAGTCCAAATCAAGCTTCTTACATCTTGATTGATTCTGGTTTGACTAGAATCAAGAACAAATTGCCAAATCTCCAAACAAGGTAATATGGAGTCACTTCGGTTAAAAGTGGGATAACCTCTTCATCATAACTCCTATGATCTTGCTTCAACTTCAGGGTGGTTATACACTGATTTATGAGTCCAAATCAAGCTTCTTACATCGTGATTCATTCTGGTTTTATTAGTATCAAGAAGAAATTGCAACTCTCAAAAAAGAGAAAACTGGAAGCACTTCGGTTAAAAGTGGGATAACTTCTTCATCATAACTCCAATGATATTGATTCAACTTCAGGGTGATTATCCACTGATTTATGAGTTCAAATAAATCTTCTTACATCTTTATTCATTCTGGTTTGATTAGAATCAAGAAGAAATTGCCAAATCTCAAAACAGGGTAAACTGGAGTCACTTCGGTTAAAAGTGAGATAACTTCTTCATCATAACTCCAATGATATTGATTCAACTCCAGGGTGATTCTACACTGATTAACGAGTCCAAATCAAGCTTCTTACATAGTGATTCATTCTGGTTTTATTAGTATCAAGAATAAATTGCTAAATCTCCTAACAGGGTTAAGTGGGATCACTTCGGTTAAAAGTGAGATAACTTCTTCATCATAAGTCCAATGATATTGATTCAACTTCAGGGTGATTATCCACTTATTTATGAGTCCAAATAAAGCTTCTTACATCTTGATTCATTCTGATTTGATTAGAATCAAGAAGAAATTGCCAAATCTCCAAACAGGGTAAACTGGAGTCACTTCGGTTAAAAGTGAGATAACTTCTTCATCATAACTCCAATGATATTGATTGAACTCCAGGGTGATTCTACACTGATTAACGAGTCCAAATCAAGCTTCTTACATCGTGGTTCATTCTGGTTTTATTAGTATCAAGAATAAATTGCTAAATCTCCTAACAGGGTTAAGTGGGATCACTTCGGTTAAAAGTGGGATAACTTCTTCATCATAAGTCCAATGATATTGATTCAACTTTAGGATGATTCTACACTGATTTATGAGTCCCAATTAAGATTATTATATCTTGATTCATTCTGGTTTGATTAGAATTAAGAAGAAACTGCCAAATCTCCAAACAGGGTAAATTGGAATCACTTCGGTTAAAAGTGAAATAACATCTTCATCAGAACTCCTATGATATTGATTCAACTTCAGGTTGATTATCAACTGATTTATGAATCCAAATAAAGCTTCTTACATCTTGATTAATTCTGGTTTGATAAAAAATTAAGAAGAAATTGCCAAATCTTTAAACATGGTAAACTGGAGTCACTTCGGTTAAAAGTGGGATAACTTCTTCATCATAAGTCCAATGATATTAATTCAACTTTAGGATGATTCTACACTTATTTATGAGTCCCAATTAAGATTATTATATCTTGATTCATTCTGGTTTGATTAGAATCAAGAAGAAACTGCCAAATCTCCAAACAGGGTAAATTGGAATCACTTCGGTTAAAAGTGAAATAACATCTTCATCAGAACTCCTATGATATTGATTCAACTTCAGGTTGATTATCCACTGATTTATGAATCCAAATAAAGCTTCTTACATCTTGATTAATTCTGGTTTGATAAAAAATTAAGAAGAAATTGCCAAATCTTTAAACATGGTAAACTGGAGTCACTTCGGTTAAAAGTAGGATAACTTCTTCAACATAACTCCAATGATCTTTATTCAACTTCAGGGTGATTATAAACTGATTTATGATTCCAAATCAAGTTTCTTACATCGTTTTTCATTCTTATTTTATTAGTATCAAGAAGGATTGCCAAATCTCCAAATAGGGCAAATTGGAATCACTTCGGTTAATAGTGGGATAACTTCTTCATCATAACTCCAATGATATTGATTCAACTTCAGGATGATTCTACACTAATTTATGAGTCCAAATCAAGATTCTTACATCATGATTCATTCTAGTTTGATTAGAATCAAGAAGAAATTGCCAAATCTCCAAACATGGTAAACTGGAGTCACTTCGGTTAAAAGTGGGATAACTTCTTCACCATAACTCCTATGATCTTGATTCAACTTCAGGGTGATTCTACACTGATTTATAAGTCCAAATCAAGCTTCTTACATCGTGATTCATTCTGGTTTTATTAGTATCAAGAAGAAATTGTCAACTCTCCAAACAGGGCAAACTAGAATCACCTCGAGTAAAAGTGGGATAACTTCTTCATCATAACTCCAATGATATTGATTAAACTTCAGGGTGATTATCCACTGATTTATGTGTCCAAATAAAGATTCTTACATCTTGATTCATTCTGGTTTGATTAGAATCAAGAAGAAATTGCCAAATCTCCAAATAGGGTAAACTGGAGTCACTTCGGTTAAAAGTGGGATAACTTCTTCATCATAACTCCAATGATATTGATTCAACTTCAGGGTATTATCCACTGATTTATGAGTACAAATAAAGCTTCTTACAATTTTATTCATTCTGGTTTGATTAGAATCAAGAAGAAATTGCCAAATCTCCAAACATGGTAAACTAGAGTCACTTCGGTTAAAAGTGGGATAACTTCTTCATCATAACTCCTATGATCTTGATTCAACTTCAGGGTGATTCTACACTTATTAATGAGTCCAAATCAAGCTTCTTACATCATGGTTCATTCTTGTTTTATTAGTATCAAGAAGAAATTACCAAATCTCCAAACAGGGTAAACTGGAATCACTTCGGTTAAAAGTGGGATAACTTCTTCATCATAAGTCCAATGAGATTGATTCAACTTCAGAATGATTCTACACTGATTTATGTGTCCAAATCATGATACTTACATCTTGATTCATTCTGGTTTTATTAGTATCAAGAAGAAATTGCCAACTCTCCAAACAGGATACACTTCGGTTAAAAGTGGAATCACTTCAGTTAAAAGTGGAATAACATCGTCACCATAACTCCTATGATATTGATTCAACTTTAGGATGATTATCCACTGATTTACGAGTCCAAATAAATATTCTTACATATTGATTCATTCTTGTTTTATTAGTATCAAGAAGAAATTGCCAACTCTCCAAACAAGGCAAACTGGAATCACTTCGTTTAAAACTGGGATGACTTCTTCATCATAACTCCAATGATATTGATTCAACTTCAGGATGATTCTACACTGATTTATGAGTCCAAATCAATATTCTTACATCGTGATTCATTCTGGTTTTATTAGTATCAAGAAGAAGTTGCCAACTCTCCAAACAGGGCAAAATGGAATCACTTAGGTTAAAAGTGAGATAACTTCTTCATCATAACTCCAATGATATTGATTAAACTTCAGGGTGATTATCCACTGATTTATGAGTCCAAATAAAGCTTCTTACATCTTGATTCATTCTGGTTTGATTAGAATCAAGAACAAATTGCCAAATCTCCAAACAGGGTAAACTGGAGTCACTTCGGTTAAAAGTGGGATAACTTCTTCATCATAACTCCTATGATCTTGATTCAAATTCAGGGTGATTCTAAATTGATTTATGAGTACAAATCAAGCTTCTTACATCGTGATTCATTCTGGTTTTATTAGTATCAAGAAGAAATTGCCAACTCTCCAAACAGGGCAAACTGGAATCACTTCGGTTAAAAGTGGGATAACTTCTTCATCATAACTCCTATGATCTTGATTCAAATTCAGGGTGATTCTAAACTGATTTATGAGTCCAAATCAAAATTTTTACATCGTGATTCATTCTGGTTTTATTAGTATCAAGACGAAATTGCCAACTCTCCAAACATGACAAACTGGAATCATTTCGGTTAAAAGTGGGATAACTTCTTCATCATAACTCCAATGATATTGATTCACCTCAGGATGATTCTACACTGATTTATGTGTCCAAATCAAGCTTCTTACGTCTTGAATCATTCTGGTTTGATTAGAATCAAGAAGAAATTGCCAAATCTCCAAACAGGTATACTGGAATCACTTCGGTTAAAAGTGGGATAACTTCTTCATCATAACTCCAATGATCTTGATTCAAATTCAGGGTGATTTTTCACTGATTTATGAGTCCAAATAAAGCTTCTTACATCTTTATTCATTCTGGTTTGATTAGAGTCAAGAAGAAATTGCCAAATTTCCAAACAGGATAAACTGGAGTCACTTTGGTTAAAAGTGGGATAACTTCTTCATCATAACTCCAATGATATTGATTCAACTCCAGGGTGATTCTACACTGATTAATGAGTCCAAATAAATCTTCTTACATCGTGATTCATCATGGTTTTATTAGTATCAAGAATTAATTGCTAAATGTCCAAACAGTGTTAAGTGGGATCACTTCGGTTTAAAGTGGGATAACTTCTTCATCATAAGTCAATTGATATTGATTCAACTTTAGGAGGATTCTACACTTATTTATGAGTCCCAATCAAGATTTTTACATCTTGATTCATTCTGTTTTGATCAGAATCAAGAAGAAATTGCCAAATCTCCAAATAAAGTAAACTGGAATCACTTCGGTTAAAAGTGGAATAACATCTTCATCATAACTCCTATGATATTGATTCAATTTCAGGGTGATTATCCACTGATTTATGATTCCAAATAAATCTTCTTACATCTTGATTCATTCTGGTTTGATTAGAATCAAGAAGAAATTTTCAAATCTCCAAACAGGGTAAATTGGTGTCACTTCGGTTAAAAGTGGGATAACTTCTTCAACATAACTCCTCTGATCTTGATTCAACTTCAGGGTGATTATAAACTGATTTATGATTCCAAATCAAGCTTCTTACATCGTGTTTCATTCTTGTTTTATAAGTATCAAGAAGAAATTTGATAAGATCCTAGGATGCTCACTGGAACAGATGGGATAGATCCTTGCATAAACGAATCAGAGACTCAAGTTTATCAAGGTTTGTGGATTGAATGGTGACACAAGAGGGATGAAGAGACTCTTGATACTCCTAGGCGACTGATCTGGATATGACACACCAAATAAGAAGCCCTTAACTCTGGATATTACACACCAGAAACCTTAAGCAATCTCGACAGAGAAGTAAGGAAGAAGAAACAAGTTTTTGACTGAAATATTTTATGGTTTATTACTCAATTTCGTCCAGCATATAAAGGAAGAAGGCTGTACATGCACAGCATCTCGAAAACATAAGAACTGAAGGCCAAGAGGCTCCTCTCGAAAATACATAGAGACTAAATGAAAAAACATAGGATAAAACATAACATAAGGTCGGTCCAAGGTGTAACCGAGATGCATCATCTAGGGAATGTGAGAAGTAGTCTTGTGGCCTCTTTAAAAACCTCCCTCCGTAAAACCGATTGGGACAAAACCAAAGTGAGGAAAAGAGTACACACAATCCTACTTACCTAGATGATGATCAGCTTGAAGGTGGAATGGATTGAATGATGGTTAAGGTGTCTTGGATGATCAAGCTTCGACCAAGAACAATGTATTCTTCTTGTTTCAATGCATTCGTCAATGTTGCATCCTCAGCTACAAGCTCTTCAGGTTCAGGTTCATGCTTCCATTCCTTGGTGCTTTCCAATGATCACATCAGAAGGAGAGTTCAACCAGCATCTTGGAAAGTTTAGAAGCCTATGGTCAGAGCTCAATATGCTGAGACCAAGCTCTACTGATTTGGAAGTCTTAAGAGAAAGACAAGAACAAGATGTGGTCTTTAGCCTGTTACTGACTCTAAGACCTTCATACAGCCAGCTGATAAGGCATGTTCTGAGGGAAGACAAACTTCCAAGTGTAGAAAGTGTGTGTGCTCTTATCCAGAGAGAACAAGCCAATTACACACTCTTTGAGAAGGACAGACAGCCTGCTCTTCCTACAGAAAAGTCGCCAAGTGTAGTGTTGCTTCCTGAGCACAAGAAGACCAAGAAAAAACATAGAAGGAGGAACCTGAATCCACAGATGATGGAGATCAACTTGGCCAAGGATATGCTTAAAACGATTGAGCATCAAACACTTGAAGGAAAGACCATGTTTTCAGCTTTCATTAGTAACTTGAATGAAGGAGGAACATGGAGAAATGAAGCTGGTGCGACCAGTACTGATGGACCAGTGACCAGGAGTGAAAAAGCTGCAAAAGCCCTTATCTCACCCAAAAAGGCTGGTACACACTCTCTTGACTCTAAACCCATCATTATAGATTCAGGAGCTAGCCATCACATGATTAGTGATACGAGTTTGATTAGTGATGTCAAGCCTGGCTCAGGGAATGTGATTATAGCAAATGGAGATAAGGTTAAGATAGATGGGATAAGGGAATCTTAGGTTGTTTGATAGGGAATCATCTGCCTTATATATGCCTCAGTTTACATCTAACTTGCTATCAGTAAGGAAGGCTACGGTTGACTTGAGTTGTCAAGTTGTCTTCAGACCAGATGAGGTTGAGTTTCAAGATTTAAAGACAGGGCAGTTGATTGGAAGAGGACACAGTCAGGATGAACTTTATCATCTTCAAAGGACAGAACCATCTATCTGCATGGTCAGTAAAGCTACTGAAGTTGATAGAAACACATGGCATGCCAAATTGGGACATCCTCATGCTAGAGCTCTAAATCTGATGCTTCCTGATGTGGTGTTTGAAAATGATGAATATGAAGCATGTATCCTTGGGAAGCATTGTAGAACAATTTTTCCAAGTTCTAGCACCATCTATGAGAAGTGTTTTGATCTTGTTCACTCTGATGTGTGGACTGCTCCTTGTCTGTCCCGAGAAAACCACAAATACTTTGTAACCTTCATTGATGAGAAGTCTAAATACACATGGGTGACACTGATTCAGTCTAAGGACAGAGTACCTGAAGCCTTCAAGAATTTTCAGACCCATGTCTCTAATCATTTCAATGCCAAGCTCAAGATCCTCAGGTCAGATAATGGTGGAGAGTACACAAGTCAAGCATTCAAGCAGTATCTAGCTCAACATGGAATCATACATCAGACAAGCTATCCTTATACTCCTCAACAAAATGGAGTAGCTGAAAGGAAGAATATGCACCTAATGGAAGTAGCAAGGTCAATGATGTTCCACACTAATGTTCCAAAGAGATTTTGGAGTGATGTTGTGATGGCTGCTTGTTATCTTATCAACAGAATCCCCACCAGGATACTAAATGACGTGTCTCCATTTGAAGTTTTGAACAGAAACAAGCCATCTTTGGATCATTTGCGAGTATTTGGGTGCTTGTGCTTTTTGTTGATACCAGGGGAACAGAGGAGCAAGCTAGATGCAAGGAGCTCAAAGGCTATGTTTATTGGCTACTCTCCAACACAAAAGGGTTATAAGTGCTATGATCCAGTGGCAAGAAAGGTTTCTATATCAAGAGATGTGAAATTTGTGGAGAATAAAGGATACTATGAGGAAAAGAGTTGGGATGACTTGAAAGACCTCTCTCAAGCATCAGACAAAGCTGCCAATCTCAGGCTGATTTTGGAAAATCTTGGCATTAGCATGCCTCAGGCAAATCAAGAAACAAGATCATGTTCACCTGTGTAAGAATATATAGATTTATGTGTGAGGATGTTGTAAGACAAGAGTATGGTCGATTTAGATGAAGAAGAATATAAGAAACCAGAGAGAATGGAGGAGACTCCGATGGAGAGTATAAGCAGAATGAAAGTGTTCTTGAGATTGTTCTTGAGAGTGTTCTTGAGAGTGTTCTTGAGAGTATAAGAGATTCAGAGTGATTTTCGTGAGAGAGAAAGTAACCAGAGAATAATGGAGACTTAGAACAGAGAATAATGAAGAAAAGAGGACTCCTCTCTCTTGCTTAATTTCGTGGTCAAGAGGGAGGCTTTATAGCCAAACACAACAAGTTGCCCTAGAGAATTAAAGACAGAGAAGAAAGAGAGAGGAAAACAATAGCACACTGGTCCAAAGACTGCATTCTGACCCAACAGCTCTTTTGGCAGTAGATCTAGATTTGAATTCAAACTTGACTATGACAGCTGGTTAACTCAACCCCACTGGTCTCCCCATGCTTCTTTAGGTTAAGTTAGGCGACTCCAGACCTCTGTCATACCTTATAAGTTTTATAAGATTGCTTTATAAGATCACTCGTTAGGTCTTGTACGGACAGATTCAAACTTGCTCTGGATGCTTCATCTTTGACGCTTGGTCTCTTCACCAGCATTATTTATCTTCATTCTAACACGGAATAGAGTACATACCAAGGTAACTTCTTTTAAGCTCCTAATGCATCTCTTTCTCTTCTATCTCTATGGCTTCATGTCAATACATGTGTTTATGTCAATATTCATAAGCGATCTTCACTCTCAACTAATGCTTCTTCCTTCTTCATTCCAACACTCCCCCTCAAGCTTGACCATAAGAGATCATTGGACAAGCTTGGAACCTTGAAGAAGCTCCCTCATTAAAAACCTTAGCCAGAAAACCCATTTGGGACAAAACCAGCTAAGGAAAAGAGTAGAGTTCTTCAAAGCCTAGGGATTAGCCAGTGAGCCTAAGGAACTTCAGACAACTCATGGTGGAGTCCTTAGGCTTTGGATCATGGCCTCAAATAATGGTACAAGTGTGAACTCCACAGCTTGCCCACATCAACATCTTGGATCACTTATTTAGGCTGGTTGCGTCTCCCCCTTTCTTCTGACTACTCGCCACTTCAAGGAGTTTTAGAGACCACCAGTTTCTGCTTCATAGATCACCAAGTAAGTTACCTTTCATAAGTATGGTGGGGAGCGAACTCCACTTTAATTCCCCACTTGGTAAGACAATATTCAGATCATGGAAGCTCAATCTCATGCTTGGGACTGAGAATAATAAAGGACGAAGCATGCATTGGGATTGATCTGGTTTATGATGCAAGTGTGAATTCCACAGCTTGCCAATGGCTTGTGGCGGCTGGATCTTCAGGATTGCTTCTTCATTACCCATCCTCAAGCTTGATCCAGAGAGTATAGGGAAGGACCAAGCTTGGAAGTGAGCAAGACTGAGCTAGGACCAGGAGCGCATCACCCCAACAGCTGCGCTTAAGTCAACCAGTTCCTCCTCCCTTGATCTCCTCTCCACTGCCTAGAACAACTCTTCCTTATGTGTCTCTTGGACCAGGAGCTCAACACCCAAACAGGCTGCGCTTAATTCAACTGGTTATACACACAAGGTATGAGAAGATCCAGCCTGGTGGATGGTTGGTCAACTTCTGGTCTGCCTCTTCATCAATCCTCCTTGAGGTATCTTCAAAGGACAGCCATGTTCTGGCTCAACCAAGACTTATTACCATCTGACCTCTTCTCCAACAATCTCTCCATGGTCAGGAATATACATCATGTGTAGGCTCTGAATCAAACAGTAATATACATCATGTGTAGGCTCTGAACACATGGGCAAAGCCTTCTTCTTTGTCTCGGATTGGTGATAGACAGCTAGCACCTCTTGTGTACCTGAAACATCACTCAACCTCCAGCAAGAATTAGACCACACATTAGGATCAGAACTTAATAACTCACCAAGTCTGATCCATAATTATTAACAAGATGCACTGGACTGAATCTGAACAACTCATTCAGTTCAAATCCAAGCAAACCAATTCACTAAATGCTCAAGCATGATAACTCATCAATTACAAGGCATCTAGGCTCATTTTATCACAAATATGACAGTAACAGAATGCAATTACAATTTATGATAGTAGCTTAGACTAGACAACTCATCTAATCAATCTACACAACCATGAATGCATCACATGACCAGGAAACTCTCCTAGACCTTTAGCAATGCAACAAGACACAAACTGAGACTAAGCAACTCACTTAGGCCAGACACAATAGAAACAATAGAACTAAGACAAGAACTAGACAAAACATTGCTAGTAATCTCCTAGAACAGTGCATACACACTGTTTAAGTATCATGGAACAGAAACTAGGTTCAAAAACTCTAGTAACATTAAACTATCCCTAAGATACTAAACACATACTCAACACAACCAGAAACAATTTAAACAATTAAACAAGCTCTTATTAGAGTTCACGAGTTTAACTTACAGCCAAGGAACCTGAGCTAGTTCCTTGAACCTCCATGGCTGTGAATCACTTGAATTTGGAGTGTTTGAGGTGTGAATTGACTGTCCAACACCTCCTCTTCTTGATTATCTCCTTCTGGTCAAGGAGACACTTCAAACCCCCTCATGTCCTCTTGCTGGTCGTGGGTTTTGTTGGTCAGAAACAGAGCATCAGCATGGCTGGCCAGAGAATGATTAGAACAGCCTAGCTTTGATGCTCCTATAGTGACCTTTCTCCAAGAATTGTTTCTTCCATGGATTATCTTCAGCATTTTGGACCAAATGAGGTTGTTTGGTTTCTTCTTTGGACTCCTTGAAGTTTCTGAAGTCACCATTCCATTAGTGGTCTCCATCTTAGAGAGTTTGGACCAGTGGACAATAGAATGTACCAACTGGTTTACAAGAAACAGAACTTGAATCTGGACTTTGATGAAGCTTGCTGGACTGAGCTGAAGCTTTCTTGAGTTCCAGAGATTAAAGACCTCCTTTATCTTGAGTTCTGGTGAGATTTTTCCCTCCTGGAAAACCTTTGGACCAGAGGATACAAGGATGGAACAAAACAGAGTTTGAAAGAGATGATCGAACAGAAACAGATTTGCGGAAGCTTTATAGGTTTTCAGGAGCTTGAGAGCTCTGATACCATGTAAGAATAGATAGATTTATGTGTGAGGAAGTTGTAAGACAAGAGTATGGTCGATTTAGATGAAGAAGAATATAAGAAACCAGAGAGAATGGAGGAGAATCCGATGGAGAGTATAAGCAGAATGAAAGTGGTCTTAAGAGTGTTCTTGAGAGTATAAGAGATTCAGAGTGATTTTCGTGAGAGAGAAAGTAACCAGAGAATAATGGAGACTTAGAACAGAGAATAATGAAGAAAAGAGGACTCCTCTCTCTTGCTTAATTTCGTGGTCAAGAGGGAGGCTTTATAGCCAAACACAAGTAGTTGCCCTAGAGAATTAAAGACAAAGAAGAAAGAGAGAGGAAAACAATAGCACACTGGTCCAAAGACTGCATTCTGACCCAACAGCTCTTTTGGCAGTAGATCTAGATTTGAATTCAAACTTGACTATGACAGCTGGTTAACTCAACCCCACTGGTCTCCCCATGCTTCTTTAGGTTAAGTTAGGCGACTCCAGACCTCTGCCATACCTTATAAGTTTTATAAGATTGCTTTATAAGATCACTCGTTAGGTCTTGTACGGACAGATTCAAACTTGCTCTGGATGCTTCATCTTTGACGCTTGGTCTCTTCACCAGCATTATTTATCTTCATTCTAACACGGAATAGAGTACATACCAAGGTAACTTCTTTTAAGCTCCTAATGCATCTCTTTCTCTTCTATCTCTATGGCTTCATGTCAATACATGTGTTTATGTCAATATTCATAAGCGATCTTCACTCTCAACTAATGCTTCTTCCTTCTTCATTCCAACAACCTGAAGCTACATCTGGTCCAGATTCTGTGGTTGAGGAAGATGGGGTTGATGAAGCTGTAGAAGCCACTCATCCTGATCCTGAAGCGGGGAATCAACAAGAAATTCATGTTCAGGATGAAAGGCAACAATGACAACAAGAACCAGTGAATGATGAAGCAATATCTGATTCAGAAGAAGAACCTGAAGCAGTCCAGTCTCTCAGGAGAAGTACAAGGCTGAAGAAGGATCCTTCAAATTGGATCAACACAAGGGTTTACTTTAACTCTCAGGCAGTGGCTCATCCTATACAGGCAATATGCTCATTTGCTCAATATCCACAAGAACACCAAGAGTATATCCCAAGATCATATGAAGAGGCAATGGAGCTTGAAGAGTGGAGAGACTCTGTGGAGAATGAAACCAATGCCATGATATTCAATGACACTTGGTATGAAGCTGAGCTTCCAAAAGGCAAGAAGGCAGTGACAAGCAAGTGGGTTTTCACCATTAAGTATTTGGCAAATGGAACAGTGGAGAGGCGCAAGACAAGGCTGGTTGCGAGAGGATTTACTCAGACATATGGAGAGGATTATATTGATACCTTTGCACCAGTAGCAAAGCTTCACACCATTAGGATCATATTCTCAATTGCCACTAACTTGGAATGGGATTTGTGGCAAATGGATGTGAAGAATGCCTTTCTGCAAGGAAAGCTAGAAGATGAGGTCTACATGCACCCTCCTCCTGGTCTGGAGCATCTGGTCAAACAAGGGAATGTTTTGAGGCTGAAGAAAGCAATTTATGGCTTGAAGCAATCACCAAGGGCCTGGTATCACAAGCTAAGCACCACACTGAATGGAAGAGGATTTAGAAAGTCAGAAGCTGATCATACTCTCTTCACACTGACTGGCCCCCAAGGCATTGTGGTGATCTTGATATATTTAGATGATATTATCATTACAGGAAGTGACGAGGAGGGAATTCAGGCTACCAAGGCATTTCTGAAATCAGTGTTTGACATCAAAGACCTTGGAGAGCTCAAGTATTTCCTTGGAATTGAAGTGTGTAGATCCAAGGAAGGACTATTTCTGTCTCAAAGGAAGTATGCAATGGATCTGTTAAATGAGGCAGGAGACCTTGGAGGAAGAGCAGCCAAGACTCCTCTTGAAGATGGCTACAAAGTGCTGCGAGAGGGGGAGTTTGAGGACTCTCTATTTGAGGATGTCAAGAAGTATAGAGGAATGGTTGTGAAGCTCATCTATCTGACCATCACAAGACCATATATTTGTTTTGCTGTGAACCAAGTCAGTCAGCATAAGCAGGCTCCTAAGGTACACCACTGGAACATGGTAGAGAGGATACTTTGATATCTGAGAGAAGCTCCAGGTCAAGGTGTATGGATGGGTTGCAATGGAAGCACAGAGATTGTAGGGTATTGTGATACGGATTGGGAAGGTGATAGAGTGGACAGGAGGTCTACAACTGGTTATTGTACCTTCATTGGAGGAAACTTAGTCACTTGGAAGAGCAAAAAGCAAAAGGTTGTGTCTTGTTCAAATGCTGAGGCAGAGTACCGATCTATGAGGAAGCTTACTAGTGAACTCATATGGATCAAGGGCCTGTTGAGGGACTTGGGTATCGAAACAACCTCTCCTATCACCATGCATTGTGATAATCAGGCGGCTATACACATAGCATCCAACTCAGTCTTCCATGAGAGAACTAAGCATATAGAAGTGGACTGTCACAAGGTTAGACAAGCAGTGGCGAACCAAGTCATTCTTCCATGCTATACTCGGAGTGAAGATCAACTGGCTGATATATCACCAAGGCAGCCAGCACCAAAATCTGTGAGTTCATCCATCCTAAACTTGGACTCATAGACCTCACATGTCACTAATCCTCTTGCCATGAAGTGTTCCACTCTTTTTCCTTGGCTTGGCTTTTATCCCAAGAGGTTTTTCCTAGCTAAGGTTTTAATGAGGGGATGCTTCATGGTTTTCAAACCTGACCAGTCCATATGGTCAAGTTTGAGGGGGAGTGTTGACATGAAGAAATGAATGACAAAGAGATGAGAAGATAGAAAGAGGAGCATCCGAGACAAGAAGAAATGTGGTCTTTACAGTCTCTGACCTAACGTAGGGTGCAAGGCAAGAAACAGAGGGAACTTGACCAGAAACATATTCAAATAGTATGGAGCACAACTTGCCTTGACCAGAAGCAAAGAGAAACGTTGGGAGGAAGAAGTCACATGTCTGATAAGGTCTGATGAGGTCTGGTGAGGCAGAGAATCAATTGGGAGATTGTACAGGCAAATTCTTCTTGATTCTAATCAAACCAGAATGAATCAAGATGTAAGAATCTTGATTTCGACTAATAAATCATATTAGAATCATCCTGAAGTTGAATCAATGTCATTGGACTTATGATGTAGAAGTTATCCCACTTTTAACCGAAGTGATCCTAGTTAACCCTGTTCAGAGATTTGGCAATTTTTTCTTGATTCTAATCAAACCAGAATAAATCAAGACGTAAGAAGCTTGATTTTGACTCATAAATCAGTGTAGAATCATCCTGAAGTTGAATCAATATCATTGGAGTTATGATGAAGAAGTTATCCCACTTTTAACCGAAGTGACTCCAGTTTACCTTGTTTGGAGATTTGGCAATTTCTTTTTGATTCTAATCAAACCATAATGAATCAAGATGTAAGAATATTTATTTGGACTCATAAATCAGTGGATAATCACCCTGAAGTTGAATCAATATCATTGGAGTTATGATGAAGAAGTTATCCCACTTTTAACCGAAGTGATTCCAGTTTGCTCTGTTTGGAGAGTTGGTAATTTCTTCTTGATACTAATAAAACCAGAATGAATCACGATATAAGAAGCTTGATTTGGACTCATAAATAAGTGTAGAATCACCCTGAAGTTGAATCAAGATCATAGGAGTTATGGTGAAGAAGGTATGTCACTTTTAACCGAAGTGACTCCAGTTTACCATGTTTGAAGATTTGGAAATTTCTTCTTGATTCTAATCAAACCAGAATGAATCAAGATGTAAGAAGCTTTATTTGGAATCATAAATCAGTGGATAATCCCCATGAAGTTGAATAAATATCATAGGAGTTATGATGAAGATGTTATTCCACTTTTAACCGAAGTGATTCCACTTTAACCTGTTTGGAGATTTGGTAATTTCTTCTTGATTCTAATCAAAAAAGAATGAATAAAGATGTAAGAAGATTTATTTGGACGCATAAATCAGTGGATTATCGTCCTGAAGTTGGATCAAGATCATAGGAGTTATGATGAAGAAGTTATCCCACTTTTAACCGAAGTGATTCCAGTATACCTGTTTGGAGATCTGGCAATTTCTTCTTGATTCTAATCAAACCAGAATGAATAAAGACGTAAGAAGCTTTATTTGGACTCATAAATAATTTTAGAATCATCCTGAAGTTGAATCAATATCATTGGAGTTATGATGAAGAAGTTATCTCACTTTTCACCGAAGTGATTCCAGTTTACCCTTTTTGGAGATTTGGCAATTTCTTCTTGATTCTAATCAAACCACAATTAATCAAGATGTAAGAATCTTGATTTTGACTAATAAATCATATTAGAATCATCCTGAAGTTGAATCAATATCATTGGACTTATGATGAAGAAGTTATCCCACTTTTAACCGAAGTGATCCTAGTTAACCCTGTTCGGAGATTTGGCAATTTCTTCTAGATTCTAATCAAACCAGAATGAATCAAGACGTAAGAAGCTTGATTTCGACTCATAAATCAGTGTAGAATCATCCTGAAGTTGAATCAATATCATTGGAGTTATGATGAAGAAGTTATTCCACTTTTAACTGAAGTGACTCCAGTTTACCTTGTTTGGAGATTTGGCAATTTCTTCTTGATTCTAATCAAACCAGAATGAATCAAGATGTAAGAATCTTTATTTGGACTCATAAATCAGTGGATAATCACCCTGAATTTGAATCAATATCATTGGAGTTATGATGAAGAAGTTATCCCACTTTTAACCGAAGTGATTCCAGTTTGCTCTGTTTGGAGAGTTGGTAATTTCTTCTTGATAATAATAAAACCAGAATGAATCACGATGTAAGAAGCTTGATTTGGACTCATAAATAATTGTAGAATCACCCTGAAGTTTAATCAAGATCATAGGAGTTATGGTGAAGAAGTTATGCCACTTTTAACCGAAGTGACTCCAGTTTACCATGTTTGGAGATTTGGAAATTTTTTCTTGATTCTAATCAAACCAGAATGAATCAAGATGTAAGAAACTTTATTTGGACTGATAAATCAGTGGATAATCACCATGAAGTTGAATCAATATCATAGGAGTTATGATGAAGATGTTATTCCACTTTTAACCGAAGTGATTCCACTTTAACCTGTTTGGAGATTTGGTAATTTCTTCTTGATTCTAAGAAAAACAGAATGAATAAAGATGTAAGAAGCTTTATTTGGACTCATAAATCAGTGGATAATCGTCCTGAAGTTGGATCAAGATCATAGGAGTTATAATGAAGAAGTTATCCTACTTTTAACCGAAGTGATTCCAGTATACCTGTTTGGAGATTTGGTAATTTCTTCTTGATTCTAATCAAACCAGAATGAATAAAGACGTAAGAAGCTTGATTTGGACTCATAAATAAGTTTAGAATCATCCTGAAGTTGAATCAATATCATTAGAGTTACGATGAAGAAGTTATCCTACTTTTAACCGAAGTGATTCCAGTTTACCCTGTTTGGAGATTTTGCAATTTCTTCTTGATTCTAATCAAACCAGAATCAATCAAGATGTAAGAATATTGATTTGTACTAATAAATCATATTAGAATCATCCTGAAGTTGAATCAATATCATTGGACTTATGATGAAGAAGTTATCCTACTTTTAACCGAAGTGATCCTAGTTAACCCTATTCGGAGATTTGGCAATTTCTTCTTGATTCTAATCAAACAAGAATGAATAAAGACGTAAGAAGCTTGATTTCGACTCATAAATCAGTGTAGAATCATCCTGAAGTTGAATCAATATCATTGGAGTTAAGATGAAGAAGTTATCCCACTTTTAACCGAAGTGACTCCAGTTTACCTTTTTTGGAAATTTGACAATTTCTTCTTGATTCTAATCAAAACAGAATGAATCAAGATGTAAGAAGCTTTATTTGGACTCATAAATCAGTGTATAATCGTCCTGAAGTTGGATCAAGATCATAGGAGTTATGAAGAAGAAGTTATCCCACTTTTAACCGAAGTGATTCCAGTATACCTGTTTGGAGATTTGGCAATTTCTTCTTGATTCTATTTAAACCAGAATAGAATAAAGACGTAAGAAGCTTGATTTGGACTCATTAATCAGTTTAGAATCATCCTGAAGTTGAATCAATATCATTGAAGTTATGATGAAGAAGTTATCCCACTTTTAACCGAAGTGATTCCAGTTTATCCTGTTTGGAGATTTGACAATTTTTTCTTGATTCTAATCAAAATAGAATGAATAAAGATGTAAGAAGCTTTATTTGGACTCATAAATCAGTGGATAATCGTCCTGAAGTTGGATCAAGATCATAGGAGTTATGATGAAGAAGTTATCCCACTTATAACCGAAGTGATTCCAGTATACCTGTTTGGAGATTTGGCAATTTCTTCTTGATTCTAATCAAACCAGAATGAATAAATACGTAAGAAGCTTGATTTGGACTCATAAATAAGTTTAGAATTATCCTGAAGTTGAATCAATATCATTGGAGTTATGATGAAGAAGTTATCCCACTTTTAACCGAAGTGATTCCAGTTTTCCCTGTTTGGAGATTTGGCAATTTCTTCTTGATTCTAATCAAACCAGAATGAATCAAGATGTAAGAATCTTGATTTGGACTAATAAATCATATTAGAATCATCCTGAAGTTGAATCAATATCATTGGACTTATGATGAAGAAGTTATCCCACTTTTAACCGAAGTGATCCTAGTTAACCCTGTTCGGAGATTTGGCAATTTCTTCTTGATTCTAATCAAACCAGAATGAATCAAGAAGTAAGAAGCTTGATTTCGACTCATAAATCAGTGTAGAATCATCCTGAAGTTGAATCAATATCATTGAAGTTATGATGAAGAAGTTATCCCACTTTTAACCGAAGTGACTCCAGTTTACCTTGTTTGGAGATTTGGCAATTTCTTCTTGATTCTAATCAAACCAGAATGAATCAAGATGTAAGAAGATTTATTTGGACTCATAAATCAGTGGATAATCACCCCGAAGTTGAATCAATATCATTGGAGTTATGATGAAGAAGTTATACCACTTTTAACCGAAGTGATTCCAGTTTGCTCTGTTTGGAGAGTTGGTAATTTCTTCTTGATACTAATAAAACCAGAATGAATCACGATGTAAGAAGATTGATTTGGACTCATAAATAATTGTAGAATCACCCTGAAGTTGAATCAAGATCATAGGAGTTATGGTGAAGAAGTTATGCCACTTTTAACCGAAGTGACTCCAGTTTACCATGTTTGGAGATTTGGAAATTTCTTCTTGATTCTAATCAAACCAGAATGAATCAAGATGTAAGAAGCTTTATTTGGACTCATAAATCAGTGGATAATCACCATGAAGTTGAATCAATATCATAGGAGTTATGATGAAGATGTTATTCCACTTTTAACCGAAGTGTTCCACTTTAACCTGTTTGGAGATTTGGTAATTTCTTCTTGATTCTAATCAAAACAGAATGAATAAAGATGTAAGAAGATTTATTTGGACTCATAAATCAGTGGATAATCATCCTGAAGTTGGACCAAGATCATAGGAATTATGATGAAGAAGTTATCCTACTTTTAACCGAAGTGATTCCAGTATACTTGTTTGGAGATTTGGCAATTTCTTCTTGATTCTAATCAAACCAGAATGAATAAAGACGTAAGAAGCTTGATTTGGACTCATAAATAAGTTTAGAATCATCCTGAAGTTGAATCAATATCATTAGAGTTATGATGAAGAAGTTATCCCACTTTTAACCGAAGTGATTCTAGTTTATCCTGTTTGGAGATTTGGCAATTTCTTCTTGATTCTAATCAAAATAGAATGAATAAAGATGTAAGAAGCTTTATTTGGACTCATAAATCAGTGGATAATCGTCCTGAAGTTGGATCAAGATCATAGGAGTTATGATGAAGAAGTTATCCCACTTATAACCGAAGTGATTCCAGTATACATGTTTGGAGATTTGGCAATTTCTTCTTGATTCTAATCAAACCAGAATGAATAAAGACGTAAGAAGCTTGATTTGGACACATAAATCAGTTGAGAATCATCCTGAAGTTGAATCAATATCATTGGAGTTATGATGAAGAAGTTATCCCACTTTTAACCGAAGTGATTCCAGTTTACCCTGTTTGGAGATTTGGCAATTTCTTCTTGATTCTAATCAAACCAGAATGAATCAAGATGTAAGAATCTTGATTTGTACTAATAAATCATATTAGAATCATCCTGAAGTTGAATCAATATCATTGGACTTATGATGAAGAAGTTATCCCACTTTTAACCGAAGTGATCCTAGTTAACCCTGTTCGGAGATTTGGCAATTTCTTCTTGGTTATAATCAAACCAGAATGAATCAAGAAGTAAGAAGCTTGATTTCGACTCATAAATCAGTGTAGAATCATCCTGAAGTTGAATCAGTATCATTGAAGTTATGATGAAGAAGTTATCCCACTTTTAACCGAAGTGACTCCAGTTTACCTTGTTTGGAGATTTGGCAATTTCTTCTTGATTCTAATCAAACCAGAATGAATCAAGATTTAAGAAGCTTTATTTGGACTCATAAATCAGTGGATAATCACCCTGAAGTTGAATCAATATCATTGGAGTTATGATGAAGAAGTTATCCCACTTTTAACCGAAGTGATTCCAGTTTGCTCTGTTTGGAGAGTTGGTAATTTCTTCTTGATACTAATAAAACCAGAATGAATCACGATGTAAGACCCTTGATTTGGACTCATAAATTATTGTAGAATCACCCTGAAGTTGAATCAAGATCATAGGAGTTATGGTGAATAAGTTATGCCACTTTTAACTGCAGTGACTCCAGTTTACCATGTTTGGAGATTTGGCAAGTTCTTCTTGATTCTAATCAAACCAGAATGAATAAAGACGTAAGAAGCTTGATTTGGACTCATAAATCATTTTAGAATCATCCTGAAGTTGAATCATTATCATTGGAGTTATGATGAAGAAGTTATCCCACTTTTAACCGAAGTGATTCTAGTTTGCTCTGTTTGGAGAGTTGGTAATTTCTTCTTGATACTAATAAAACCAGAATGAATCACGATGTAAGAAGCTTGATTTGGACTCATTAAAAAATGTAGAATCACCCTGAAGTTGAATCAAGATCATGGGAGTTATGGTGAAGAAGTTATGCCACTTTTAACCGAAGTGACTCCAGTTTACCATGTTTGGAGATTTGGAAATTTCTTCTTGATTCTAATCAAACCAGAATGAATCAAGATGTAAGAAGCTTTATTTGGACTCATAAATCAGTGGATAATCACCATGAAGTTGAATCAATATCATAGGAGTTATGATGAACATGTTATTCCACTTTTAACCGAAGTGACTCCACTTTAACCTGTTTGGAGATTTGGCAATTTCTTCTTGATTCTAATAAAAAAAGAATGAATAAAGATGTAAGAAGCTTTATGGACTCATAAATCAGTGGTAATCGTCCTGAAGTTGGATCAAGATCATAGGAGTTATGATGAAGAAGTTATCCCACTTTTAACCGAAGTGATTCCAGTATACCTGTTTAGAGATTTGGCAATTTCTTCTTGATTCTAATCAAACCAGAATGAATAAAGACGTAAGAAGCTTGATATGGACTCATAAATCAGTTTAGAATCATCCTGAAGTTGAATCAATATCATTGGAGTTATGATGAAGAAGTTATCCCACTTTTAACCGAAGTGATTTCAGTTTATCCTGTTTGGAGATTTGGCAATTTCTTCTTGATTCTAATCAAACTAAAATAAATCAAGATGTAAGAATATTGATTTGGACTCATTAATCAGTGGATAATCACCCTGATGTTGAATCAATATTATTGGAGGTATGATGAAGAAGTTATCCCACTTTTAACCGAAGTGATTCCAGTTTACCCTGTTTGGAGATTTGGCAATTTCTTCTTGATTCTAATCAAACCTGAATGAATCGAGATGTAAGAATCTTGATTTGGACTAATAAATCATATTAGAATCATCCTGAAGTTGAATCAATATCAGTGGCCTTATGATGAAGAAGTTATCCCACTTTTAACCGAAGTGATTCCAGTTTGCTCTGTTTGGAGAGTTGGTAAATTCTTCTTGATACTAATAAAACCAGAATGAACCACGATGTAAGAAGCTTTATTTGGACTCATAAATAAGTGTAGAATCACCCTGAAGTTGAATCAAGATCATAGGAGTTATGGTGAAGAAGTTATACCACTTTTAACCGAAGTGACTCCAGTTTACCATGTTTGGAGATTTGGAAATTTCTTCTTGATTCTAATCAAACCAGAATGAATCAAGATGTAAGAAGCTTTATTTGGACTCATAAATCAGTGGATAATCACCATGAAGTTGAATCAATATCATAGGAGTTATGATGAAGATGTTATTCCACTTTTAACCGAAGTGATTCCACTTTAACTTGTTTGGAGATTTGACAATTTCTTCTTGATTCTAATCAAAACAGAATGAATAGAGATGTAAGAAGCTTTATTTGGACTCATAAATCAGTGGATAATCGTCCTGAAGTTGGATCAAGATCATAGGAGTTATGATGAAGAAGTTATCCCACTTGTAACCGAAGTGATTCCAGTATACCTGTTTGGAGATTTGGCAATTTCTTCTTGATTCTAATCAAACCAGAATGAATAAAGACTTAAGAAGCTTGATTTGGACTCATAAATCAGTTTAGAATCATCCTGAAGTTGAATCAATATCATTGGAGTTATGATGAAGAAGTTATCCCACTTTTAACCGAAGTGATTCCAGTTTATCCTGTTTGGAGATTTGGCAATTTCTTCTTGATTCTAATCAAACCAGAATGAATCAAGATGTAAGAATCTTGATTTGGACTAATAAATCATATTAGAATCATCCTGAAGTTGAATCAATATCATTGGACTTATGATGAAGAAGTTATCCCACTTTTAACCGAAGTGATCCTAGTTAACCCTATTCAGAGATTTGGCAATTTCTTCTTGATTCTAATCAAACCAGAATGAATCAAGACGTAAGAAGCTTGATTTGACTCATAAATCAGTGTAGAATCATCCTGAAGTTGAATCAATATCATTGGAGTTATGATGAAGAAGTTATCCCACTTTTAACCGAAGTGACTCCAGTTTACCTTGTTTGGAGATTTGGCAATTTCTTCTTGATTCTAATCAAACCAGAATGAATCAAGATGTAAGAAGCTTTATTTGGACTCATAAATCAGTGGATAATCACCCTGAAGTTGAATCAATATCATTGGAGTTATGATGAAGAAGTTATCCCACTTTTAACCGAAGTGATTCCAGTTTGCTCTGTTTGGAGAGTTGGTAATTTCTTCTTGATACTAATAAAACCAGAATGAATCACGATGTAAGAGGCTTGATTTGGACTCATAAATAAGTGTAGAATCACCCTGAAGTTGAATCAAGATCATATGAGTTATCGTGAAGAAGTTATGCCACTTTTACCCGAAGTGACTCCAGTTTACCATGTTTGGAGATTTGGAAATTTCTTCTTGATTCTATTCAAAATAGAATGAATCAAGATGTAAGAAGCTTTATTTGGACTCATAAATCAGTGGATAATCGTCCTGAAGTTGGATCAATATCATTGGAGTTATGATGAAGAAGTTATCCCACTTTTAACCGAAGTGATTCCACTTTAACCTGTTTGGAGATTTGACAATTTCTTCTTGATTCTAATCAAAACAGAATGAATCAAGATTTAAGAAGCTTTATTTGGACTCATAAATAAGTGATAATCACCCTGAAGTTGAATCAATATCATAGGAGTTAAGATGAAGATGTTATCCCATTTTTAACCAAAGTGATTCCAGTTTACCCTGTTTGGAGATTTGGCAATTACTTCTTGATTCTAATCAAACCAGAATGAATCAAGATGTAAGAAGCTTTATTTGGACTCATTATTCAGTGGATAATCACCCTGAAGTTAAATCAATATTACTGGAGTTATGATGAAGAAGTTATCCCACTTTTAACCGAAGTGATTCCAGTTTATCATGTTTGGAGATTTGACAATTTCTTCTTGATTCTAATCAAACCATAATGAATCAAGATATAATATCTTTATTTGGACTAATAAATCAGATTAGAATCATCCTGAAGTTGAATCAATATCATTGGATTAATGATGAAGAAGTTATCCCACTTTTAACGGAAGTGATCTGAGTTAACCATGTTTGGATATTTGGCAATTTCTTCTTGATTCTAATCAAACCATAATGAATCAAGACGTAAGAAGATTGATTTGGAATCATAAATCAGTGTAGAATCATCCTGAAGTTGAATCAATATCATTGGAGTTATGATGAAGAAGTTATCCCTTTTTTAACCGAAGTGACTCAAGTTTACCTTGTTTGGAGATTTGACAATTTCTTCTTGATTCTAATCAAACCAGAATGAATCAAGATGTAAGAAGTTTTATTTGGACTCATAAATCAGTGGATAATCACCCTGACGTTGAATCAATATCATTGGAGTTATGATGAAGAAGTTATCCCACTTTTAACCGAAGTGATTCCAGTTTGCTCTGTTTGGAGAGTTAGCAATTCCTTCTTAATACTAATAAAACCAAAATGAATCACGATGTAAGAAGCTTGATTTGAACTCATAAATCAGAGTAGAATCACTCTGAAGTTGAATCAAAAACATAGGAGTTATGGTGAAGAAGTTTTGACACTTATAACCGATGTGACTCCAGTTTACCATGTTTGGAGATTTGGCAATTTCTTCTTGATTCTAATCAAACGAGAATGAATCAAGATGTAAGAAGCTTTATTTGGACTCATAAATCAGTGTAGAATCACCCTGAATTTGAATCAAGATCATAGGAGTTATGATGAAGATGTTATCCCACTTTTAACCGAAGTGACTCCAGTTTACCTTGTTTGGAGATTTGGCAATTTCTTCTTGATTTTAATCAAACCAGAATGAATCAAGATGTAAGAAGCTTTTTTTGGACTCATAAATCAGTGGATAAACACCCTGAAGTTGAATCAATATCATAGGAGTTATGATGAAGATGTTATTCCATTTTTAACCAAAGTGATTCCAGTTTACCCTGTTTGGAGATTTGACAATTTTTTCTTGATTCTAATCAAACCAGAATGAATCAAGATGTAATAAGATTTATTTGGACTCGTTAATCAGTGGATAATCACCCTGAAGTTGAATCAATATTATTGGAGTTATGATGAAGAAGTTATCCCACTTTTAACCGAAGTGATTCCAGTTTATCCTGTTTGGAGATGTGGCAATTTCTTCTTGATTCTAATCAAACAAGAATGAATCAAGATATAATCATCTTGATTTGGACTAATAAATCAGATTAGAATCATCTTGAAGTTGAATCAATATCATTGGACTTATGATGAAGAAGTTATCCCACTTTTAACCGAGGTGATCCCAGTTAACCCTATTTGGAGATTTGGCAATTTCTTTTTGATTCTAATCAAATCAGAATGAATCAAGACGTAAGAATCTTGATTTGGACTCATAAATCAGTATAGAATCATGCTGAAGTTGAATCAATATCATTGGAGTTATGATGAAGAAGTTATCCCACTTTTAACCGAAGTGACTCCAGTTTACCTTGTTTGGAGATTTGGCAATTTCTTCTTGATTCTAATCAAACCAGAATGAATCAATATATAAGAAGCTTTATTTGGACGCATAAATCAGTGGATAATCACCTTGAAGTTGAATCAATATCATTGGAGTTATGATGAAGAAGTTATCCCACTTTTAACCGAAGTGATTCCAGTTTGTCATGTTTGGAGAGCTGGCAATTTCTTCTTGATACTAATAAAACCAGAATGAATCACGATGTAAGAAGCTTGATTTGGACTCATAAATAAGTTTAGAATCACCCTGAATCTGAATCAAGATCTTAGGAGTTATGATGAAGAAGTTATCCCACTTTTACCCGAAGTGATTCCAGTTTACCCTGTTTGGAGATTTGACAATTTCTTCTTGATTCTAATCAAACCAGCATGAATCAAGATGTAAGAATCTTGATTTGGACTCATAAATCAGATTAGAATCACTCTGAAGTTGAATCAAGATCATATGAGTTATGGTGAAGAAGTTATGCCACTTTTAACCGAAGTGACTCAAGTTTACCATGTTTGGAGATTTGGCAATTTCTTCTTGATTCTAATCAAACCAGAATGAATCAAGATGTAAGAAGATTTATTTGGACTTAGTAGTAAGTGGATAATCACCCTGAAGTTGAATCAATATCATTAGAGTTATGATGAAGAAGTTATCCCACTTTTAACCGAAGTGATTCCAGTTTACCCTGTTTGGAGATTTGGCAATTTCTTCTTGATTCTAATCAAACCAGAATGAATCAAGATGTAAGAATCTTGATTTGGACTAATAAATCAGATTATAATCATCCTGAAGTTGAATCAAATATCATTGGACTTATGATGAAAAAGTTATCCCACTTTAACCGAAGTGATCCCAGTTAACCCTGTTTGGAGATTTGGCAATTTCTTCTTGATTCTAATCAAACCAGAATGAATCAAGATGTAAGAAGCTTGATTTGGACTCATAAATCAGTGTAGAATCATCCTGAAGTTGAATCAATATCATTGGAGTTATGATGAAGAAGTTATCCCACTTTAACCGAAGAGACTCCAGTTTACCTTGTTTGGAGATTTGGCAATTTATTCTTGATTCTAATCAAAACAGAATGAATCAAGATGTAAGAAGCTTTATTTGGCCTCATAAATCAGTGGATAATCACCCTGAAGTTGAATCAATATCATTGGAGTTATGATGAAGAAGTTATCCCACTTTTAACCGAAGTGATTCCAGTTTACCCGTTTTGGAGATTTGGCAATTTCTTATTGATTCTAATCAAACCATAATGAATCAAGATGTAAGAATCTTGATTTGGACTAATAAATCAGATTATAATCATCCTGAAGTTGAATAAATATCATTGGACTTATGATGAAAAAGTTATCCCACTTTTAACCGAAGTGATCCCAGTTAATCCTGTTTGGAGATTTGAAAATTTCTTCTTGATTCTAATCAAATCAGAATGAATCAAGATGTAAGAAGCTTGATTTGGAATCATAAATCAGTGTAGAATCATCCTGAATTTGAATCAATATCATTGGAGTTATGATGAAGAAGTTATCCCACTTTTAACCGAAGTGACTCCAGTTTACCTTGTTTGGAGATTTGGCAATTTCTTCTTGATTCTAATCAAACCAGAATGAATCAAGATGTAAGAAGCTTTATTTGGACTCATAAATCAGTGGATAATCACCCTGAAGTTGAATCAATATCATTGGAGTTATGATGAAGAAGTTATCTCACTTTTAGCCGAAGTGATTATAGTTTGCTCTGTTTGGAGAGTTGGCAATTTCTTCTTGATACTAATAAAACCAGAATGAATCACGTTTTAAGAAGCTTGATTTGGACACATAAATCAGTGAAGAATCACTCTGAAGTTGATTAAAGATCATAGGAGTTATGGTGAAGAAGTTATGCCACTTTTAACCGAAGTGACTCCAGTTTACCATGTTTGAAGATTTGGCAATTTCTTCTTGATTATAATCAAACCAGAATGAATCAAGATGTAAGAAGCTTGATTTTGACTCATAAATAAGTTTAGAATCATCCTGAAGTTGAATCAATATCATTGGAGTTATGATGAAGAAGTTATCCCACTTTTAACCGAAGTGATTCCAGTTTACCCTGTTTGGAGATTTGGCAATTTCTTCTTGATTCTAATCAAACCAGAATGAATCAAGACGTAAGAAGCTTTATTTGGATTCATAGAGAAGTGTAGAATCATCTTGAAGTTGAATCAATATCATTGGAGTTATGATGAAGAAGTTATCCCACTTTTAACCGAAGTGATTACAGTTTGCTCTGTTTGGAGAGTTGGTAATTTCTTCTTGATACTAATAAAACCATAATGAATCATGATGTAAGAAGCTTAATTTGGATTCATAAATCAGTGTAGAATCACCTTGAAATTGAATCAAGATCATAGGAGTTACGGTGAAGAAGTTATGCCACTTTTAACCGAAGTGACTCCAGTTTAACATGTTTGGAGATTTGGCAATTTCTTCTTGATTCTAATCAAACCAGAATGAATCAAGATGTAAGAAGCTTTATTTGGACTCATAAATCAGTGGATAATCACCTTGAAGTTGAATCAATATCATATGAGTTATGATGAAGATGTTATTCCACTTTAACCTGTTTGGAGATTTGGCAATTTCTTCTTGATTCTAATCAAACCAGAATGAATCAAGATGTAAGAAGCTTTATTTGGACTCATAAATCAGAGGATAATCATCCTGAAGTTGAATCAATATCATTGGAATTATGATGAAGAAGTTATCCCACTTTTAACCGAAGTGATTCCAGTATACCTGTTTGGAGATTTGGCAATTTCTTCTTGATTCTAATCAAACCAGAATGAATCAAGACGTAAGAATCTTGATTTGGACTCATAAATCAGTTTAGAATCATCCTGAAGTTGAATCAATATCATTGGAGTTATGATGAAGAAGTTATCCCACTTTTAACCGAAGTGATTCCAGTTTGCCCTGTTTGGAGAGTTGGCAATTTCTTCTTGATACTAATAAAACCAGAATGAATCACGATGTAAGAAGCTTGATTTGGACTCATAAATCAGTTTAGAATCACTTTGAATTTGAATCAAGATCAAAGGAGTTATGATGAAGAAGTTATCCCACTTTTAACCGAAGTGATTCCAGTTTGTCCTGTTTGGAGAGCTAGAAATTTCTTCTTGATACTAATAAACCAGAATGAATCACGATGTAAGAAGCTTGATTTGGACTCATAAATCAGTTTAGAATCACCCTGAAATTGAATCAAGATCCTAGGAGTTATGATGAAGAAGTTATCCCACTTTTAACCGAAGTGACTCCAGTTTACCCTGTTTGGAGATTTGGCAATTTCTTCTTGATTCTAATCAAACCAGAATAAATGAAGATGTAAGAAGCTTTATTTGGACTCATTAATCAGTGGATAATCACCCTGAAGTTGAATCAATATCATTGGAGTTATGATGAAGAAGTTATCCCACTTTTAACCGAAGTGATTCCAGTTTACCCGTTTTGGAGATTTGGCAATTTCTTCTTGATTCTAATCAAACCAGAATGAATCAAGATGTAAGAATCTTGATTTGTAGTAATAAATCAGATTAGAATCATCCTGAAGTTGAATAAATATCATTGGACTTATGATGAAAAAGTTATCCCACTTTTAACCGAAGTGATCCCAGTTAATCATGTTTGGAGATTTGCCAATTTCTTCTTGATTCTAATCAAATCAGAATGAATCAAGATTTAAGAATCTTGTTTTGGACTCATAAATCAGTGTAGAATCATCCTGAAGTTGAATCAATATCATTGGACTTATGATGAAAAAGTTATCCCACTTTTAACCGAAGTGATTCCAGTTTGTCCTGTTTGGAGATTTGGCAATTTCTTCTTGATACTAATAAAAACAGAATGAATCACGATGTAAGAAGCTTGATTTGGACTCATAAATAAGTGTAGAATCACCCTGAAGTTGAATCAAGATCATAGGAGTTATGATGAAGAAGTTATCCCACTTTTAGCCGAAGTGATTCCAGTTTGCTATGTTTGGAGAGTTGGAAATTTCTTCTTGATACTAATAAAACCAGGATGAATCACGATGTAAGAAGCTTGATTTGGACACATAAATCAGTGAACAATCACTCTGAAGTTGAATCAAGATCATAGGAGTTATGGTGAAGAAGTTATGCCACATTTAACCGAAGTGACTCCAGTTTACCATATTTGAAGATTTGGCAATTTCTTCTTGATTATAATCAAACCAGAATGAATCAAGATGTAAGAAGCTTGATTTTGACTCATAAATAAGTTTAGAATCATCATGACGTTGAATCAATATCATTGGAGTTATGATGAAAAAGTTATCCCAAATTTTACCGAAGTGATTCCAATTTACCCTGTTTGGAGATTTGGCAATTTCTTCTTGATTCTAATCAAACCAGAATGAATAAAGATGTAAGAATCTTTATTTGGACTAATAAATCAGATTAGAATCATCCTGAAGTTGACTAAATATCATTGGACTTATGATGAAAAAGTTATCCCACTTTTAACCGAAGTGATCCCAGTTAACCCTGTTTGGAGATTTGACAATTTCTTCTTGATTCTAATCAAACCAGAATGAATCAAGATGTAAGAAGAATGATTTGGACTCATAAATCTGTGTAGAATCATCCAGAATTTGAATCAGTATCATTGGAGTTATGATGAAGAAGTTATCCCACTTTTTACCGAAATGACTCCAGTTTACCTTGTTTGGAGATTTGGCAATTTCTTCTTGATTCTAATCAAACCAGAATGAGTCAAGATGTAAGAAGCTTTATTTGGACTCATAAATCATTGGATAATCACCCTGAAGTTGAATCAATATCATTGGAGTTATGATGAAGAAGTTATCCCACTTTTAGCCGAAGTGATTCCAGTTTGCTCTTTTTGGAGAGTTGGTAATTTCTTTTTGATACTAATAAAACCAGAATGAATCACGATGTAAGAAGCTTGATTTGGACTCATAAATCAGTGTAGAATCACTCTGAAGTTTAATCAAGATCATAGGAGTTATGGTGAAGAAGTTATGCCACTTTTAACCGAAGTGACTCCAGTTTACCCTGTTTGGAGATTTGACAATTTCTTCTTGATTCTAATCAAACCAGAATGAATCAAGATGTAAGAAGAATGATTTGGACTCATAAAACAGATTAGAATCATCCTGAAGTTTAATAAAAATCATTGGAATTATGATGAAGAAGTTATCCCAATTTTAACCGAAGTGATCCCAGTTAATCCTGTTTGGTGATTTGGCAATTTCTTCTTGATTCTAATCAAACCAGAATGAATCAAGACATAAGAAGCTTGATTTGGATTCAAAAAGAAGTGTAGAATCATCCTGAAGTTGAATCAATATCATTGGCGTTATGATGAAGAGTTATCCCACTTTTAACCGAAGTGATTCCAGTTTGCTATGTTTGGAGAGTTGGTATTTTCTTCTTGATACTAATAAAACCATAATGAATCACGATGTAAGAAGCTTAATTTGGATTTATAAATTAGTGTAGAATCACCCTGAAATTGAATCAAGATCATAGGAGTTACGGTGAAGAAGTTATGCCACTTTTAACCGAAGTGACTCCAGTTTAACATGTTTGGAGATTTGGCAATTTCTTCTTGATTCTAATAAAACCAGAATGAATCAAGATGTAAGAAGCTTTATTTGGACTCATAAATCAGTGGATAATCACCATGAAGTTGACTAAATATCATAGGAGTTATGATGAAGATGTTATTCCACTTTTAACCGAAGTGATTCCACTTGAACCTGTTTTGAGATTTGGCAATTTCTTCTTGATTGTAATCAAACCAGAATGAATCAAGACGTAAGAAGCCTGATTTGGACTCATAAATCAGTGTAGAATCATCCTGAAGTTGAATCAATATCATTGGAGTTATGATGAATAAGTTATTCCACTGTTAACCAAAGTGACTCTAGTTTTGCCATGTTTGGAGATTTGGCAATTTCTTCTTGATTCTAATAAAAACAGAATGAATCAAGATGTAAGAAGCTTTATTTGGACTCATAAATCAGTGGATAATCACCCTGAAGTTGAATCAATATCATTGGAGTTGTGATGAAGAAGTTATCCCACTTTTAACCGAAGTGATTCTAGTTTGCCCTGTTTGGAGAGTTGGCAATTTCTTCTTGATACTAATAAAACCAGAATGAATCACGATGTAAGAAGCTTGATTTGGACTCATAAATCAGTTTAGAATCACTCTGAATTTGAATCAAGATCAAAGGAGTTATGATGAAGAAGTTATCCCACTTTTAACCAAAGTGATTCCAGTTTGTCCTGTTTCGAGAGCTAGCAATTTCTTCTTGATACTAATAAAACCAGAATGAATCACGATGTAAGAAGCTTGATTTGGACTCATAAATCAGTTTAGAATCACCCTGAATTTGAATCAAGATCCTAGGAGTTATGATGAAGAAGTTATCCCACTTTTAACCGAAGTGACTCCAGTTTACCCTGTTTGGAGATTTGGCAATTTCTTCTTGATTCTAATCAAACCAGAATGAATGAAGATGTAAGAAGCTTTATTTGGACTCATTAATCAGTGGATAATCACCCTGAAGTTGAATCAATATCATTGGAGTTATGATGAAGAAGTTATCCCACTTTTAACCGAAGTGATTCCAGTTTACCCGTTTTGGAGATTGGGCAATTTCTTCTTGATTCTAATCAAACCAGAGTGAATCAAGATGTAAGAATCTTGATTTGGACTAATAAATCAGATTAGAATCATCCTGAAGTTGAATAAATATCATTGGACTTATGATGAAAAAGTTATCCCACTTTTAACCGAAGTGATCCCAGTTAATCCTATTTGCCAATTTCTTCTTGATTCTAATCAAATCAGAATGAATCAAGATGTAAGAAGCTTGATTTGGAATCATAAATCAGTGTAGAATCATCCTGAATTTGAATCAATATCATTGGAGTTATGATCAAGAAGTTATCCCACTTTTAACCGAAGTGACTCCAGTTTACCTTGTTTGGAGATTTGGCAATTTCTTCTTGATTCTAATCAAACCAGAATGAATCAATATGTAAGAAGCTTTATTTGGACTCATAAATCAGTGGATAATCACCCTGAAGTTGAATCAATATCATTGGAGTTATGATGAAGAAGTTATCCCACTTTTAGCCGAAGTGATTCCAGTTTGCTCTGTTTGGAGAGTTGGCAATTTCTTCTTGATACTAATAAAACCAGAATGAATCACGATGTAAGAAGCTTGATTTGGACACATAAATCAGTGAAGAATCACTCTGAAGTTGAATCAAGATCATAGGAGTTATGGTGAAGAAGTTATGCCACTTTTAACCGAAGTGACTCCAGTTTACCATGTTTGAAGATTTGGCAATTTCTTCTTGATTATAATCAAACCAGAATGAATCAAGACGTAAGAAGCTTTATTTGGATTCATAAAGAAGTGTAGAATCATCCTGAAGTTGAATCAATATCATTGGAGTTATGATGAAGAAGTTATCCCACTTTTAACCGAAGGGATTACAGTTTGCTCTGTTTGGAGAGTTGGTAATTTCTTCTTGATACTAATAAAACCATTATGAATCATGATGTAAGAAGCTTAATTTGGATTCATAAATCAGTGTAGTATCACCCTGAAATTGAATCAAGATCATAGGAGTTACGGTGAAAAAGTTATGCCACTTTTAACCGAAGTGACTCCAGTTTAACATGTTTGGAGATTTGGCTATTTCTTCTTGACTCTAATCAAACCAGAATGAATCAAGATGTAAGAAGCTTTATTTGGACTCATAAATCAGTGGATAATAACCTTGAAGTTGAATCAATATCATATGAGTTATGATGAAGATGTTATTCCACTTTTAACCGAAGTGATTCCACTTTAACCTGTTTGGAGATTTGGCAATTTTTTCTTGATTCTAATCAAACCAGAATGAATCAAGATGTAAGAAGCTTTATTTGGACTCATAAATCAGAGGATGATCATCCTGAAGTTGGATCAAGATCATAGGAGTTATGATAAAGAAGTTATCCCACTTTTAACCGAAGTGATTCCAGTATACCTGTTTGGAGATTTGGCAATTTCTTCTTGATTCTAATCAAACCAGAATGAATCAAGACGTAAGAATCTTTATTTGGACTCATAAATCAGTTTAGAATCATCCTGAAGTTGAATCAATATCATTGGGGTTATGATGAAGAAGTTATCCCACTTTTAACCGAAGTGATTCCAGTTTGCCTTGTTTGGAGAGTTGGCAATTTCTTCTTGATACTAATAAAACCAGAATGAATAACAATATAAGAAGCTTGCTTTGGACTCATAAATCAGTTTAGAATCACTCTGAAGTTGAATCAAGATCATAGGAGTTATGGTGAAGAAGTTATGCCACTTTTAATCGAAGTGACTCCAGTTTACCATGTTTGAAGATTTGGCAATTTCTTCTTATTCTAATCAAACCAGAATGAATCAAGATGTAAGAAGCTTGAGTTGGACTCATAAATCAGTTTAGAATCATCGTGAAGTTGAATCACTATCATTGGAGTTATGATGAAGAAGTTATCCCACTTTTAACCGAAGTGACTCAAGTTTACCTTGTTTGGAGATTTGGCAATTTTTTCTTGATTCTAATCAAACCAGAATAAATAAAGATTTAAGAACCTTTATTTGGACTCATTAATCAGTGGATAATCACCCTGAAGTTGAACTAATATCATTGGAGTTATGATGAAGAAGTTATCCCACTTTTAAGCGAAGTGATTCCAGTTTACCCGTTTTGGAGAATTGGCAATTTCTTCTTGATTCTAATCTAACCAGAATCAATCAAGATGTAAGAATCTTGATTTGGAGTAATAAATCAGATTAGAATCATCCTGAAGTTGAATAAATATCATTGGACTTATGATGAAAAAGTTATCCCACTTTTAAACGAAGTGATCCCAGTTAACCATATTTGGAGACTTGGCAATTTCTTCTTGATTCTAATCAAACCAGAATGAATCAAGATGTAAGATGCTTGATTTGGACTCATAAATCAGTGTAGAATCATCCTGAATTTGAATCAATATCATTGGAGTTATGATGAAGAAGTTATCCCACTTTTAACCGAAGTGACTTCAGTTTACCTTGTTTGGAGATTTGGCAATGTCTTTTTGATTCTAATCAAACCAGAATGAATCAAGATGTAATAAGATTTAATTGGACTCATAAATCAGTGGATAATCACCCTGAAGTTGAATCAATATCATTGGAGTTATGATGAAGAAGTTATCCCACTTTTAGCCGAAGTGATTCCAGTTTGCTCTGTTTGGAGAGTTGGCAATTTCTTCTTGATACTAATAAAACCAGAATGAATCACGATGTAAGAAGCTTGATTTGGACACATAAATAAGTGTAGAATCACTCTGAAGTTGAATCAAGATCATAGGAGTTATGGTGAAGAAGTTATGCCACTTTTAACCGAAGTGACTCCAGTTTACCATGTTTGAAGATTTGGCAATTTCTTCTTGATTCTAATCAAACCAGAATGAATCAAGATGTAAGAAGCTAGAGTTGGACTCATAAATCAGTTTAGAATCATCCTGAAGTTGAATCACTATCATTGGAGTTATGATGAAGAAGTTATCCCACTTTTAACCGAAGTGATTCCAGTTTGCCCTGTTTGGAGAGTTGGCAATTTCTTCTTGATACTAATAAAACCAGAATGAATAACGATGTAAGAAGCCTGATTTGGACTCATAAATCAGTTTAGAATCACCCTGAATTTGAATCAAGATCATAGGAGTTATGATGAAGAAGTTATCCCACTTTTAACCGAAGTGATTCCAGTTTGTCCTGTTTGGAGAGCTAGCAATTTCTTCTTGATACTAATATAACCAGAATGAATCACGAAGTAAGAAGCTTGATTTGGACTCATAAATCAGTTTAGAATCACCCTTTTGAATCAAGATCCTAGGAGTTATGATGAAGAAGCTATCCCACTTTTAACCGAAGTGACTCCAGTTTACCTTGTTTGGAGATTTGGTAATTTCTTCTTGATTCTAATCAAACCAGAATGAATCAAGATGTAAGAATCTTGATTTGGACTAATAAATCAGATTAGAATCATCCTGAAGTTGAATCAATATCATTGGAATTATGATGAAGAAGTTATCCCACTTTTAACAGAAGTGATCCCAGTTAACCATATTTGGAGATTTGGCAATTTCTTCTTGATTCTAATCAAACCAGAATGAATCAAGATGTAAGATGCTTGATTTGGACTCATAAATCAGTGTAGAATCATCCTGAATTTGAATCAATATCATTGGAGTTATGATGAAGAAGTTATCCCACTTTTAACCGAAGTGACTCCAGTTTACATTGTTTGGAGATTTGGCAATTTCTTCTTGATTCTAATCAAACCAGAATGAATCAAGAGGTAAGAAGCTTTAATTGGACTCATAAATCAGTGGATAATCACCCTGAAGTTGAATCAATATCATTGGAGTTATGATGAAGAAGTTATCCCACTTTTAGGCGAAGTGATTCCAGTTTCCTCTGTTTGGAGAGTTGGCAATTTCTTCTTGATACTAATAAAACCAGAATGACTCACGATGTAAGAAGCTTGATTTGGACACATAAATCAGTGTAGAATCACTCTGAAGTTGAATCAAGATCATAGGAGTTATGGTGAAGAAGTTATGCCACTTTTAACCGAAGTGACTCCACTTTACCATGTTTGAAGATTTGGCAATTTCTTCTTATTCTAATCAAACCAGAATGAATCAAGATGTAAGAAGCTTGAGTTGGACTCATAAATCAGTTTAGAATCATCCTGAAGTTGAATCACTGTCATTGGAGTTATGATGAAGAAGTTATCCCACTTTTAACCGAAGTGACTCCAGTTTACCTTGTTTGGAGATTTGGCAATTTCTTCTTGATACTAATCAAACCAGAATGAATCAAGATGTAAGAAGCGTTATTTTGACTCATAAATCAGTGGATAATCACCCTGAAGTTGAATCAATATCATTGGAGTTATGATGAAGAAGTTATCCCACTTTTAGCCGAAGTGATTCCAGTTTGTTCTATTTGGAGAATTGGCAATTTCTTCTTGATACTAATAAAACCAGAATGAATCACGATGTAAGAAGCTTGATTTGGACTCATAAATCAGTGTAGAATCACTCTGAAATTTAATCAAGATCATAGGAGTTATGGTGAAGAAGTTATGCCACTTTTAACCGAAGTGACTCCAGTTTACCATGTTTGGAGATTTGGCAATTTCTTCTTGATTCTAATCAAACCAGAATGAATCAAGATGTAAGAAGCTTTATTTGGACTATAAATCAGTGTAGAATCACCCTGAATTTGAAACAAGATCATAGGAGTTATGATGAAGAAGTTATCCCACTTTTAACCGAAGTGACTCCAGTTTACCCTGTTTGGAGATTTGGTAATTTCTTCTTGTTTTTAATCAAACCAGAATGAATCAAGATGTAAGAAGCTTTATTTGGACTCATTAATCAGTAGATAATCACCTTGAAGTTGAATCAATATCATTGGAGTTATGATGAAGAAGTTATCCCACTTTTAACCGAAGTGATTCCAGTTTACCTTGTTTGGAGATTTGGCAAATTCTTCTTGATTCTAATCAAACCAGAATGAATCAAGATGTAAGAATCTTGATTTGGACTAATAAATCAGATTATAATCATCCTGAAGTTGAATCAATATCATTGGAATTATGATGAAGAAGTTATCCCACTTTTAACCGAGGTGATCCCAGTTAACCCTGTTTGGAGATTTGGCAATTTCTTCTTGATTCTAATCAAGCCAGAATGAATCAAGACTTAAGAAGCTTGAATTGGATTCATAAAGCAGTGTAGAATCATCCAGAAGTTGAATCAATATCATTGGAGTTATGATGAAGAAGTTATCCCACTTTTAACCGAAGTGATTCCAATTTGCTCTGTTTGGAGAGTTGGTAATTTCTCCTTGATACTAATAAAACCATAATGAATCACGAAGTAAGAAGCTTAATTTGTATTCATAAATCAGTTTAGAATCACACTGAAATTGAATCAAGATCATAGGAGTTACGGTGAAGAAGTTATGCCACTTTTAACCGAAGTGACTCCAGTTTAAATGTTTGGAGATTTGGCAATTTCTTCTTGATTCTAATCAAACCACAATGAATCAAGATGTAAGAAGATTTATTTGGACTCATAAATCAGTGGATAATCACCTTAAAGTTGAATCAATATCATAGGAGTTATGATGAAGATGTTATTCCACTTTTAACCGAAGTGATTCCACTTTAACATGTTTGGAGATTTGGCAATTTCTGCTTGATTCTAATCAAACCAGAATGAATCAAGATGTAAGAAGATAATCATCCTGAAGTTGGATCAAGATCATAGGAGTTATGATGAAGAAGTTATCCCACTTTTAACGGAAGTGATTCCAGTATACCTGTTTGGAGATTTGGTAATTTCTTCTTGATTCTAATCAAACCAGAATGAATCAAGACGTAAGAAGCTTGATTTGGACTCATAAATCAGTTTAGAATCATCCTGAAGTTGAATCAATATCATTGGGGTTATGATGAAGAAATTATCCTACTTTTAACCGAAGTGATTCCAGTTAGCCTTGTTTGGAGAGTTGGCAATTTCTTCTTGATACTAATAAAACCAGAATGAATCAAGATGTAAGAAGCTCTATTTGGACTCATAAATCAGTGGAGAATCAACCTGAAGTTGAATCAATATCATTGGAGTTATGATGAAGAAGTTATCCCACTTTTAACCAAAGTGATTCCAGTTGTCCTGTTTGGAGAGCTAGCAATTTCTTCTTGATACTAATAAAACCAGAATGAAAAACGATGTAAGAAGCTTGCTTTGGACTCATAAATCAGTTTAGAATCAACCTCAATTTGAATCAAGATCTTAGGAGTTATGATGAAGAAGTTATCCCACTTTTAACCGAAGTGACTCCAGTTTACCTTGTTTGGAGATTTGGCAATTTCTTCTTGATTCTAATCAAACCAGAATGAATAAAGATGTAAGAAGCTTTATTTGGACTCATTAATCAGTGGATAATCACCCTGAAGTTGAATCAATATCATTGGAGTTATGATGAAGAAGTTATCCCACTTTTAACCGAAGTTATTCCAGTTTACCATGTTTGGAGATTTGGCAATTTCTTCTTGATTATAATCAAACCAGAATGAATCAAGATATAAGAATCTTGATTTGGACTAATAAATCAGATTAGAATCATCCTGAAGTTGAATAAATATCATTGGACTTATGATGAAAAAGTTATCCGACTTTTAACCGAAGTGATCCCAGTTAACCCTGTTTGGAGATTTGGCAATTTCTTCTTGATTCTAATCAAACCAGAATGAATCAAGATGTAAGAAGCTTTATTTGGACTCATATATCAGTGGATAATAACCCTGAAGTTAAATCAATATCATTGGAGTTATGATGAAGAAGTTATCCCACTTTTAGCCGAAGTGATTCCAGTTTGCTCTGTTTGGAGAGTTGGCAATTTCTTCTTGATACTAATAAAACCAGAATGAATCACGATGTAAGAAGATTGATTTGGACACATAAATCAGTGTATAATCACTCTGAAGTTGAATCAAGATCATAGGAGTTATGGTGAAGAAGTTATGCAACTTTTAACCGAAGTTACTCCAGTTTACCATGTTTGAAGATTTGGCAATTTCTTCTTGATTATAATCAAACCAGAATGAGTCAAGATGTAATAAGCTTGATTTGGACTCATAAATCAGTTTAGAATCATCCTGAAGTTGAATCAATATCATTGGAGTTATGATGAAGAAGTTATCCCACTTTTAACCAAAGTGATTCCAGTTTACCCAGTTTGGAGATTTGGTAATTTCTTCTTGATTCTAATCAAACCAGAATGAATCAAGACGTAAGAAGCTTGATTTGGACTCATAAACCAGAGGATAATCATCCTGAAGTTGAATAAATATCATTGGACTTATGATGAAAAAGTTATCCCACTTTTAACCGAAGTGATCCCAGTTAACCCTGTTTGGAGATTTGGCAATTTCTTCTTGATTCTAATCAAACCAGAATGAATCAAGATGTAAGAAGCTTGATTTGGACTCATAAATCAGTGCAGAATCATCCTGAATTTGAATCAATATCATTGGAGTTATGATGAAGAAGTTATCCCACTTTTAACCGAAGTGACTCCAGCTTACCTTGTTTGGAGATTTGGCAATTTCTTCTTGATTCTAATTAAACCAGAATGAATCAAGATGTAAGAAGCGTTATTTGGACTCGTAAATCAGTGGATAATCACCCTGAAGTTGAATCAATATAATTGGAGTTATGATGAAGAAGTTATCCCACTTTTAGCCGAAGTGATTCCAGTTTGCTCTATTTGGAGAGTTGGCAATTTCTTCTTGATACTAATAAAACCAGAATGAATCACGATGTAAGAAGCTTGATTTGGACTCATAAATCAGTGTAGAATCACTCTGAAGTTTAATCCAGATCATAGGAGTTATGGTGAAGAAGTTATGCCACTTTTAACCGAAGTGACTCCAGTTTACCATGTTTGGAGATTTGGTAATTTCTTCTTGATTCTAATCAAACCAGAATGAATCAAGATGTAAGAAACTTTATTTGGACTCATAAATCAGTGAAGAATTACCCTGAATTTGAATCAAGATCATAGGAGTTATGATGAAGAAGTTATCCCACTTTTAACCGAAGTGACTCCAGTTTATCCTGTTTGGAGATTTGGTAATTTCTTCTTGATTCTAATCAAACCAGAATGAATTAAGATGTAAGAATCTTTATTTGGACTCATTAATCAGTGGATAATCACCTTGAAGTTGAATCAATATCATTGGAGTTATGATGAAGAAGTTATCCCACTTTTAACCGAAGTGATTCCAGTTTACCCTGTTTGGAGATTTGGCAAATTCTTCTTGATTCTAATCAAACCAGAATGAATCAAGATGTAAGAATCTTGATTTGGACTAATAAATCAGATTAGAATCATCCTGAAGTTGAATCAATATCATTGGAATTATGATGAAGAAGTTATCCCACTTTTAACCGAAGTGATCCCAGTTAACCCTGTTTGGAGATTTGGCACTTTCTTCTTGATTCTAATCAAGCCAGAATGAATCAAGATGTAAGAAGCTTGATTTGGATTCATAAAGCACTGTAGAATCATCCTGAAGTTGAATCAATATCATTGGAGTTATGATGAAGAAGTTATCCCACTTTTAACCGAAGTGATTCCAGTTTGCTCTGTTTGGAGAGTTGGTAATTTCTTCTTGATACTAAAAAAACCATATTGAATCACGATGTAAGAAGCTTAATTTGGATTCATAAATCAGTTTAGAATCACCCTGAAATTGAATCAAGATCATAGGAGTTACGGTGAAGAAGTTATGCCACTTTTAACCGAAGTGACTCCAGTTTAACATGTTTGGAGATTTGGCAATTTCTTCTTGATTCTAATCAAACCAGAATGAATCAAGATGTAAGAAGCTTGATTTGGACTCATAAATCAGTTTAGAATCATCCTGAAGTTGAATCAATATCATTGGAGTTATGATGAAGAAGTTATTCCCACTTTTAAACCGAAGTGATTCCAGTTTGCCCTGTTTTGGAGAGTTGGCAATTTCTTCTTGATACTAATAAAACCAGAATGAATCACGATGTAAGAAGCTTTATTTGGACTCATAAATCAGTGTAGAATCACCCTGAAGTTGAATCAAGATCATAGGAGTTATGATGAAGAAGTTATGCCACTTTTAACCGAAGTGACTCCAGTTTACCCTGTTTGGAGATTTGGCAATTTCTTCTTGATTCTAATCAAACCAGAATGAATCAAGATTTAAGAAGCTTGCTTTGGAATCATAAATCATTTTAGAATCACCCTCAATTTGAATCAAGATCCTAGGAGTTATGATGAAGAAGTTATCCCACTTTTAACCGAAGTGACTCCAGTTTACCTTGTTTGGAGATTTGGCAATTTCTTCTTGATTCTAATCAAACCAAAATGAATCAAGATGTAATAAGCTTTATTTGGACTCATTAATCAGTGGATAATCACCCTGAAGTTGAACTAATATCATTGGAGTTATGATGAAGAAGTTATCCCAGTTTTAACCGAAGTGATTCCAGTTTACCCGTTTTGGAGATTTGGCAATTTCTTCTTGATTCTAATCAAACCAGAATGAATCAAGATGTAAGAAGCTTTATTTGGACTCATTAATCAGTGGATAATCACCCTGAAGTTGAATAAATATCATTGGACTTATGATGAAGAAGTTATCCCACTTTTAACCGAAGTGATCCCAGTTAACCCTGTTTGGAGATTTGGCAATTTCTTCTTGATTGTAATCAAAACAGAATGAATCAAGATGTAAGAAGATTTATTTGGACTCATAAATCAGTGTAGAATCATCCTGAATTTGAATAAATATCATTGGACTTATGATGAAAAAGTTATCCGACTTTTAACCGAAGTGATCCCAGTTACCCTGTTTGGAGATTTGGCAATTTGTTCTTGATTCTAATCAAAAAAGAATGAATCAAGATGTAAGAAGCTTTATTTGAACTCATAAATCAGTGGATAATCACCCTGAAGTTGAATCAATATAATTGGAGTTATGATGAAGAAGTTATCTCACTTTTAGCCGAAGTGATTCTAGTTTGCTCTGTTTGGAGAGTTGGCAATTTCTTTTTGATACTAATAAAACCAGAATGAATCACGATGTAAGAAGCTTGATTTGGACACATAAATCAGTGTAGAATCACTCTGAAGTTGAATCAAGATCATAGGAGTTATGGTGAAGAAGTTATGCCACTTTTAACCGAAGTGACTCCAGTTTACCATGTTTGAAGATTTGGCAATTTCTTCTTTATTCTAATCAAACCAGAATGAATCAAGATGTAAGAAGCTTGAGTTGGACTCATAAATCAGTTTAGAATCATCCTGAAGTTGAATCACTATCATTGGAGTTATGATGAAGAAGTTATCCCACTTTTAACCGAAGTGATTCCAGTTTGCCCTGTTTGGAGAGTTGGCAATTTCTTCTTGATACTAATATAACCAGAATGAATCACGACGTAAGAAGCTTTATTTGGACTCATAAATCAGTTTAGAATTACCCTGAATTTGAATCAATATCATTGGGGTTATGATGAAGAAGTTATCCCACTTTTAATCGAAGTGATTCCAGTTTGCCTTGTTTGGAGAGTTGGCAATTTCTTCTTGATACTAATAAAGCCAGAATGAATCACGATGTAAGAAGCTTGGTTTGGACTCATAAATCAGTTTATAATCACCCTAAATTTGAATCAAGATCCTAGGAGTTATGATGAAGAAGTTATCCCACTTTTAACCAAAGTGACTCCAGTTTACCTTGTTTGGAGTTTTGGTAATTTCTTCTTGATTCTAATCAAACCAGAATGAATCAAGATGTAAGAAGCTTTATTTGGACTCATAAATCAGTGGATAATCACCCTGAAGTTGAATCAATATCATTGGAGTTATGATGAAGAAGTTATCCCACTTTTAACCGAAGTGATTCCAGTTTACCCTGTTTTGAGATTTGACAATTTCTTCTTGATTCTAATCAAACCAGAATGAATCAAGATGTAAGAATCTTGATTTGGACAAATAAATCAGATTAGAATCATCCTGAAGTTGAATAAATATCATTGGACTTATGATGAAAAAGTTATCCCACTTTTAACCGAAGTGATCCCAGTTAACCCTGTTTGGAGATTAGGCAATTTCTTCTTGATTCTAATAAAACTAGAATGAATCAAGATGTAAGAAGCTTTATTTGGACTCATAAATCAGAATAGAATCATCCTGAATTTTAATCAATATAATTGGAGTTATGATGAAGAAGTTATCCCACTTTTAACCAAAGTGACTTCAGTTTACCTTGTTTTGAGATTTGGCAATTTCTTCTTGATTCTAATCAAACCAGAATGAATCAAGATCTAAGAAGCTTTATTTGGACTCATATATCAGTGGATAATCACCCTGAAGTTGAATCAATATCATTGGAGTTATGATGAAGAAGTTATCCCACTTTTAGCCGAAGTGATTCCAGTTTGCTCTGTTTGGAGAGTTGGTAATTTCTTCTTGATACTAATAAAACCAGAATGAATCACGATGTAAGAAGCTTGATTTGGACTCATAAATCAGTGTAGAATCACCCTGAAGTTGAATCAGGATCATAGGAGTTACGGTGAAGAAGTTATTCCACTTTTAACCGAAGTGACTCCAGTTTAACATGTTTGGAGATTTGGCAATTTCTTCTTGATTCTAATCAAACCAGAATGAATCAAGATGTAAGAAGCTTTATTTGGACTCATAAATCAGTGGATAATCACCCTGAAGTTGAATCAATATCATAGGAGTTATGATGAAGATGTTATTCCACTTTTAACCGAAGTGATTCCACTTTAACCTGTTTGGAGATTTGGCAATTTCTTCTTGATTCTAATCAAATCAGAATGAATCAAGATGTAAGAAGATTTATTTGGACTCATAAATCAGTGGATAATTATCCTGAAGTTGGATCAAGATCATAGGAGTTATGATGAAGAAGTTAAACCACTTTTAACCGAAGTGATTCCAGTATACCTGTTTGGAGATTTGGCAATTTCTTCTTGATTCTAATCAAACCAGAATGAATCAAGAATTAAGAAGCTTGATTTAGACTCATAAATCAGTTTAGAATCATCCTGAATTTGAATCAATATCATTGGAGTTATGATGAAGAAGTTATCCCACTTTCAACCGAAGTGATTCCAGTTTGTCCTGTTTGGAGAGTTGGCAATTTCTTCTTGATACTAATTAAACCAGAATGAATCACGATGTAAGAAGCTTGATTTGGAATCATAAATCTGTTTAGAATCACCCTGAATTTGGTTCAAGATCATAGGAGTTATGATGAAGAAGTTATCCCACTTTTAACCGAAGTGATTCCAGTTTGCCCTGTTTGGAGAGTTGGCAATTTCTTCTTGATACTAATAAAACCAGAATGAATCACGATGTAAGAAGCTTTGATTTGGACTCATAAATCAGTGGTAGAATCACCCTGAAGTTGAATCAAGATCATAGGAGTTATGATGAAGAAGTTATCCCACTTTTAACCGAAGTGACTCCAGTTTACCTGTTTGGAGATTTTGGCAATTTCTTCTTGATTCTAATCAAACCAGAATGAATCAAGATGTAAGAAGCTTGATTTGGACTCATAAATCAGTGGATAATCACCCTGAAGTTGAATCAATATCATTGGAGTTATGATGAAGAAGTTATCCCACTTTTAACCGAAGTGACTCCAGTTTACCCTGTTTGGAGATTTGGCAATTTCTTCTTGATTCTAATCAAACCAGAATGAATCAAGATGTAAGAAGCTTTATTTGGACTCATTAATCAGTGGATAATCACCCTGAAGTTGAATCAATATCATTGGAGTTCTGATGAAGAAGTTATCCCACTTTTAACCGAAGTGATTCCAGTTTACCCTGTTTGGAGATTTGGCAATTTCTTCTTGATTCTAATCAAACCAGAATGAATCAAGATGTAAGAATATTGATTTGGACTAATAAATCAGATTAGAATCATCCTGAATTTGAATAAATATCATTGGACTTATGATGAAAAAGTTATCCCACTTTTAACCGAAGTGATCCCAGTTAACCCTGTTTGGAGATTTGGCAATTTCTTCTTGATTCTTATCAAACCAGAATGAATCAACATGTAAGAAGATTGATTTGGACTCATAAATCAGTGTAGAATCATCCTGAATTTGAATCAATGTCATTGGATTTATGATGAAGAAATTATCCCACTTTTAACCGAAGTGACTCCAGTTTACCTTGTTTGGAGATTTGGCAATTTCTTCTTGATTCTAATCAAGCCAGAATGAATCAAGACTTAAGAAGCTTGAATTGGATTCATAAAGCAGTGTAGAATCATCCTGAAGTTGAATCAATATCATTGGAGTTATGATGAAGAAGTTATCCCACTTTTAACCGAAGTGATTCCAATTTGCTCTGTTTGGAGAGTTGGTAATTTCTCCTTGATACTAATAAAACCATAATGAATCACGAAGTAAGAAGCTTAATTTGGATTCATAAATCAGTTTAGAATCACCCTGAAATTGAATCAAGATCATAGGAGTTACGGTGAAGAAGTTATGCCACTTTTAACCGAAGTGACTCCAGTTTAAATGTTTGGAGATTTGGTAATTTCTTCTTGATTCTAATCAAACCACAATGAATCAAGATATAAGAAGATTTATTTGGACTCATAAATCAGTGGATAATCACCCTGAAGTTGAATCAATATCATAGGAGTTATGATGAAGATGTTATTCCACTTTTAACCGAAGTGATTCCACTTTAACCTGTTTGGAGATTTGGCAATTTCTTCTTGATTCTAATCAAACCAGAATGAATCAAGATGTAAGAAGCTTTATTTGGAATCATAAATCAGAGGATAATCATCCTGAAGTTGGATCAAGATCATAGGAGTTATGATGAAGAAGTTATCCCACTTTTAACGGAAGTGATTCCAGTATACCTGTTTGGAGATTTGGTAATTTCTTCTTGATTATAATCAAACCAGAATGAATCAAGATGTAAGAAGCTTGATTTGGACTCATAAATCAGTTTAGAATCATCCTGAAGTTGAATCAATATCATTGGGGTTATGATGAAGAAATTATCCCACTTTTAACCGAAGTGATTCCAGTTAGCCTTGTTTGGAGAGTTGGCAATTTCTTCTTGATACTAATAAAACCAGAATGAATCAAGATGTAAGAAGCTCTATTTGGACTCATAAATCAGTGGAGAATCAACCTGAAGTTGAATCAATATCATTGGAGTTATGATGAAGAAGTTATCCCACTTTTAACCGAAGTGATTCCAGTTTGTCCTGTTTGGAGAGCTAGCAATTTCTTCTTGATACTAATAAAACCAGAATGAAAAACGATGTAAGAAGCTTGCTTTGGACTCATAAATCAGTTTAGAATCAACCTCAATTTGAATCAAGATCCTAGGAGTTATGATGAAGAAGTTATCCCACTTTTAACCGAAGTGACTCCAGTTTACCTTGTTTGGAGATTTGGCAATTTCTTCTTGATTCTAATAAAACCAGAATGAATCAAGATGTAAGAAGCTTTATTTGGACTCATTAATCAGTGGATAATCACCCTGAAGTTGAATCAATATCATTGGAGTTATGATGAAGAAGTTATCCCACTTTTAACCGAAGTGATTTTAGTTTACCCTGTTTGGAGATTTGGCAATTTCTTCTTGATTCTAATCAAACCAGAATGAGTCAAGATGTAAGAATCTTGATTTGGACTAATAAATCAGATTAGAATAATCCTGAAGTTGAATCAATATCATTGGACTTATGATGAAAAAGTTATCCCACTTTTAACCGAAGTGATCCCAGTTAACCCTGTTTGGACATTTGACAATTTCTTCTTGATTCTAATCAAACCAGAATGAATCAAGATGTAAGAAGCTTGATTTGGACTCATAAATCAGAGTAGAATCATCCTGAAGTTGAATCAATATCATTGGAGTTATGATGAAGAAGTTATCCCACTTTTAACCGAAGTGACTCCAGTTTACCTTGTTTGGAGTTTTGACAATTTCTTCTTGATTCTAATCAAACCAGAATGAATCAAGATGTAAGAAGATTTATTTGGACTCATAAATCAGTGGATAATCACCATGAAGTTGAATCAATATCATAGGAGTTATGATGAAGATGTTATTCCACTTTTAACCGAAGTGATTCCACTTTAACCTGTTTGGAGATTTGGCAATTTCTTCTTGATTCTAATCAAACCAGAATGAATCAAGATGTAAGAAGCTTTATTTGGACTCATAAATCAGTGGAGAATCACTCTGAATTTAAATCAAGATCATAGCAGTTATGATGAAGAAGTTATCCCACTTTTAACCGAAGTAACCCCAGTTTACCCTTTTGGAGATTAGGCAATTTCTTCTTGATTCTAATCAAACCAGAATGAATCAAGAAGTAAGAAGCTTGATTTGGACTCATAAATCAGTTTAGAATCATCCTGAAGTTGAATCAATATCATTGGAGTTATGATGTAGAAGTTATCCCACTTTTAACCGAAGTGATTCCAGTTTGCCCTGTTTGGAGAGTTGGCAATTTCTTCTTGATACTAATAAAACCAGAATGAATCACGATGTAAGAAGCTTGATTTGGACTCATAAATCAGTTTAGAATCACCCTGAATTTGAATCAAGATCATAGGAGTTATGATGAAGAAGTTATCCCACTTTTAACCGAAGTGACTCCAGTTTACCCTGTTTGGAGATTTGAAATTTTTTTCTTGATTCTAATCAAACCAGAATGAATGAAGATGTAAGAAGCTTTATTTGGACTCATAAATCAGTGGATAATCACCCTGAAGTTGAATCAATATCATAGGAGTTATGATGAAGATGTTATTCCACTTTTAACAGAAGTGATTCCACTTTAACCTGTTTGGAGAGTTGGGAATTTCTTCTTGATACTAATCAAACCAGAATGAATCAAGATGTAAGAAGCTTTATTTTGACTCATAAATCAGTGGAGAATCACTCTGAATTTAAATCAAGATCATAGGAGTTATGATGAAGAAGTTATCTCACTTTTAACCGAAGTGACTCCAGTTTACCCTGTTTGGAGATTTGGCAATTTCTTCTTGATTCTAATCAAACCATAATGAATCAAGATGTAAGAAGCTTTATTTGGACTTATAAATCAGTGGATAATCACCCTGAATTTGAATCAATATCATTGGAGTTACGATGAAGAAGTTATCCCACTTTTAACCGAAGTGATTCCAGTTTGCCCTGTGTGGAGAGTTGGTAATTTCTTCTTGATACTGATAAAACCCGAATGAATCAAGATGTAAGAAGCTTGATTTGGAATCATAAATCCGTTTATAATCACCCTGAATTTGAATCAAGATCATAGGAGTTATGATGAAGAAGTTATCCCACTTTTAACCGAAGTGATTCCAGTTTACCTGTTTGGAGATTTGGCAATTTCTTCTTGATTCAAATAAAACCAGAATGAATCAAAATGTAAGAATATTTATTTGGACTAATAAATCAGTGTAGAATCATCCTGAAGTTGAATCAATACCATTGGAGTTATGATGAAGAAGTTATCCCACTTTTAACCGAAGTGACTCCAGTTTACCCTGTTTGGAGATTTGGCAATTTCTTCTTGATTCTAATCAAACCAGAATTAATCAAGATGTAAGAATCTTGATTTGGACTAATAAATCAGTGTAAAATCATCCTGAAGTTCAATCAATATCATTGGACTTATGATGAAGAAGTTATCCCACTTTTAACCGAAGTGATCCTAGTTAACCTTGTTTGGAGATTTGGCAATTTCTTCTTGATTCTAATCAAACCAGAATGAATCAAGACGTAAGAAGCTTAATTTGGACTCATAAATCAGTGTAGAATCATCCTGAAGTTGAGTCAATATCATTGGAGTTATGATGAAGAAGTTATCCCACTTTTAACCGAAGTGACTCCAGTTTACCCTGTTTGGAGATTTGGCAATTTCTTCTTGATTCTAATCAAACCATAATGAATCAAGATGTAAGAAGCTTTATTTGGACTTATAAATCAGTGGATAATCACCCTAAAGTTGAATCAATATCATTGGAGTTATGATGAAGAAGTTATCCCACTTTTAACCGAAGTGATTCCAGTTTGCCCTGTGTGGAGAGTTGGTAATTTCTTCTTGATACTAATAAAACCCGAATGAATCACGATGTAAGAATCTTGATTTGGAATCATAAATCAGTTTATAATCACCCTGAATTTGAATCAAGATCATAGGAGTTATGATGAAGAAGTTATCCCACTTTTAACCGAAGTGATTCCAGTTTACCTGTTTGGAGATTTGGCAATTTCTTCTTGATTCAAATAAAACCAGAATGAATCAAGACGTAAGAAGCTCGATTTGGACTTATAAATCAGTGTAGAATCATCCTGAAGTTGAATCGATATCATTGGAGTTATGATGAAGAAGTTATCCCACTTTTAACCGAAGTGATTCCAGTTTGTCATGTTTAGAGAGTTGACAATTTCTTTTTGATACTAATAAAACCAGAATGAATCATGATGTAAGAAGCTTGATTTGGACTCAAAAATCAGTTTAGAATCACCCTGAATTTGAATAAAGATCATAGGAGTTAAGATGAAGAAGTTATCCCACTTTTAACCGAAGTGATTCCATTTTGTCCTGTTTGGAGAGTTGGCAATTTCTTTTTGATACTAATAAAACCAGAATGAATCCAGATGTATGAATCTTGATTTGGAATCATAAATCAGTGTAGAATCATGCTGAAGTTGAATCAATACCATTGGAGTTATGATGAAGAAGTTATCCCACTTTTAACCGAAGTGATTGCAGTTTGCCCTGTTTGGAGAGTTGGCAATTTCTTCTTGATTCTAATCAAAGCAGAATGAATCAAGATGTAAGAAGCTTTATTTGGACTCATAAATAAGTGGATAATCACCCTGAAGTTGAATAAATATTATAGCAGTTATGATGAAGATGTTATTTCATTTTTAACCAAAGTGATTCCAGTTTACCCTGTTTGGAGATTTGGCAATTTCTTCTTGATTCTAATCAAACCAGAATGAATCAAGATGTAAGAAGCTTTATTTGGACTCATTAATCAGTGGATAATCACCCTGAAGTTGAATCAATATTATTGGAGTTATGATGAAGAAGTTATCCCACTTTTAACCGAAGTGATTCCAGTTTACCCTATTTGGAGATTTGGCAATTTCTTCTTGATTCTAATCAAACCAGAATGAATCAAGATATAATAATCTTGATTTGGACTAATAAATCAGATTATAATCTTCCTGAAGTTGAATCAATATCATTGGACTTATGATGAAGAAGTTATCCCACTTTTAACCGAAGTGATCCCAGTTAACCATGTTTGGAGATTTGGCAATTTCTTCTTGATTCTAATCAAACCAGAATGAATCAAGACGTAAGAAGCTTTATTTGGACTCATAAATCAGTGTAGAATCATCCTGAATTTGAATCAATATCATTGGAGTTATGATGAAGAAGTTATCCCACTTTTAACCGAAGTGACTCCAGTTTACCTTGTTTGGAGATTTGACAATTTCTTCTTGATTCTAATCAAACCAGAATGAATCAAAATGTAAGAATCTATATTTGGACTCATAAATCAGATTAGAATCACACTGAATTTGAATCAAGATCATAGGAGTTATGATAAAGAAGTTATCCTACTTTTAACCGAAGTGATTCCAGTTTGTCCTGTTTGGAGAGTTGGCAATTTCTTCTTGATACTGATAAAACCCGAATGAATCAAGATGTAAGAAGCTTGATTTGGAATCATAAATCCGTTTATAATCACCCTGAATTTGAATCAAGATCATAGGAGTTATGATGAAGAAGTTATCCCACTTTTAACCGAAGTGATTCCAGTTTACCTGTTTGGAGATTTGGCAATTTCTTCTTGATTCAACTAAAACCAGAATGAATCAAAATGTAAGAATATTTATTTGGACTAATAAATCAGTGTAGAATCATCCTGAAGTTGAATCAATACCATTGGAGTTATGATGAAGAAGTTATCCCACTTTTAACCGAAGTGACTCCAGTTTACCCTGTTTGGACATTTGGCAATTTCTTCTTGATTCTAATCAAACCAGAATTAATCAAGATGTAAGAATCTTGATTTGGACTAATAAATCAGTGTAAAATCATCCTGAAGTTGAATCAATATCATTGGACTTATGATGAAGAAGTTATCCCACTTTTAACCGAAGTGATCCTAGTTAACCTTGTTTGGAGATTTGGCAATTTCTTCTTGATTCTAATCAAACCAGAATGAATCAAGACGGAAGAAGCTTAATTTGGACTCATAAATCAGTGTAGAATCACCCTAAAGTTGAATCAATATCATTGGAGTTATGATGAAGAAGTTATCCCACTTTTAACCGAAGTGATTCCAGTTTGCCCTGTGTGGAGAGTTGGTAATTTCTTCTTGATACTAATAAAACCCGAATGAATCACGATGTAAGAATCTTGATTTGGAATCATAAATCAGTTTATAATCACCCTGAATTTGAATCAAGATCATAGGAGTTATGATGAAGAAGTTATCCCACTTTTAACCGAAGTGATTCCAGTTTACCTGTTTGGAGATTTGGCAATTTCTTATTGATTCAAATAAAACCAGAATGAATCAAGACGTAAGAAGCTCGATTTGGACTTATAAATCAGTGTAGAATCATCCTGAAGTTGAATCGATATCATTGGAGTTATGATGAAGAAGTTATCCCACTTTTAACCGAAGTGATTCCAGTTTGTCCTGTTTAGAGAGTTGACAATTTCTTTTTGATACTAATAAAACCAGAATGAATCATGATGTAAGAAGCTTGATTTGGACTCAAAAATCAGTTTACATCACCCTGAATTTGAATAAAGATCATAGGAGTTAAGATGAAGAAGTTATCCCACTTTTAACCGAAGTGATTCCAGTTTACCCTGTTTGGAGATTTGGCAATTTCTTCTTGATTCTAATCAAACCAGAATGAATCACGATGTAAGAAGCTTGATTTGGACTCATAAATCAGTGTAGAATCACCCTGAAGTTGAATCAGGATCATAGGAGTTACGGTGAAGAAGTTATTCCACTTTTAACCGAAGTGACTCCAGTTTACCCTGTTTGGAGATTTGGCAATTTCTTCTTGATTCTAGTCAAACCAGAATGAATCAAGATGTAAGAAGCTTTATTTGGACTCATTAATCAGTGGATAATCACCCTGAAGTTGAATCAATATCATTGGAGTTCTGATGAAGAAGTTATCCCACTTTTAACCGAAGTGATTCCAGTTGACCCTGTTTGGAGATTTGGCAATTTCTTCTTGATTCTAATAAAACCAGAATGAATCAAGATGTAAGAAGCTTTATTTGGACTCATTAATCAGTGGATAATAACCCTGAAGTTGAATCAATATTATTGGAGTTATGATGAAGAAGTTATCCCACTTTTAACCGAAGTGATTCCAGTTTACCCTATTTGGAGATATGACAATTTCTTCTTGATTCTAATCAAACCAGAATGAATCAAGATATAATAATCTTGATTTGGACTAATAAATCAGATTATAATCTTCCTGAAGTTGAATCAATATCATTGGACTTATGATGAAGAAGTTATCCCACTTTTAACCGAAGTGATCCCAGTTAACCATGTTTGGAGATTTGGCAATTTCTTCTTGATTCTAATCAAACCAGAATGAATCAAGACGTAAGAAGCTCTATTTGGACTCATAAATCAGTGTAGAATCATCCTGAATTTGAATCAATATCATTGGAGTTATGATGAAGAAGTTATCCCACTTTTAACCGAAGTGACTCCAGTTTACCTTGTTTGGAGATTTGACAATTTCTTCTTGATTCTAATCAAACCAGAATGAATCAAAATGTAAGAATCTATATTTGGACTCATAAATCAGATTAGAATCACACTGAATTTGAATCAAGATCATAGGAGTTATGATAAAGAAGTTATCCCACTTTTAACCGAAGTGATTCCAGTTTGTCCTGTTTGGAGAGTTGGCAATTTTTTCTTGATACTAGTAAAACCAGAATGAATCACGATGTAAGAAGCTTGATTTGGACTCATAAATCAGTGTAGAATCATCCTGAAGTTGAATCAATATCATTGGAGTTATGATGAAGAAGTTATCCCACTTTTAACCGAAGTGACTCCAGTTTACCCTGTTTGGAGATTTGGCAATTTCTTCGTGATTCTAATCAAACCATAATGAATCAAGATGTAAGAAGCTTTATTTGGACTTATAAATCAGTGGATTATCACCCTGAAGTTTAATCAATATCATTGGAGTTACGATGAAGAAGTTATCCCACTTTTAACCGAAGTGATTCCAGTTTGCCCTGTGTGGAGAGTTGGTAATTTCTTCTTGATACTAATAAAACCCGAATGAATCACGATGTAAGAAGCTTGATTTGGAATCATAAATCAGTTTATAATCACCCTGAATTTGAATCAAGATCATAGGAGTTATGATGAAGAAGTTATCCCACTTTTAACCGAAGTGATTCCAGTTTACCTGTTTGGAGATTTGGCAATTTCTTCTTGATTCAAATAAAACCAGAATGAATCAAAATGTAAGAATATTTATTTGGACTCATAAATCAGTGTATAATCATTCTGAAGTTGAATCAATATCATTGGACATATGATGAAGAAGTTATCCCATTTTTAACCGAAGTGATTCCAGTTTGCCCTGTTTGGAGATTTGGTAATTTATTCTTGATACTAGTAAAACCAGAATGAATCACGATTTAAGAAGCTTGATTTGGACTCATTAATCAGTGTAGAATGACCCTGAAATTGGATCAAGATCATAGGAGTTATGATGAAGAAGTAATCCCACTTTTAACCAAAGTGATTCCAGTATACCTGTTTGGAGATTTGGCAATTTCTTCTTGATTCTAATCAAACCAGAATGAATCAAGATGTAAGAAGCTTTATTTGGACTCATTAATCAGTGGATAATCACCCTGAAGTTGAAGTAATATCATTGGAGTTATGATGAAGAAGTTATCCAACTTTTAACCGAAGTGATTCCAGTTTATCCTGTTTGGAGATTTGGCAATTTCTTCTTGATTCTAATCAAACCAGAATGAATCAAGATGTAAGAAGCTTTATTTGGACTCATAAATCAGTGGATAATCACCTTGAAGTTGAATCAATATCATTGGAGTTATGATGAAGAAGTTATCCCACTTTTAACCGAAGTGACTCCAGTTTACCCTGTTTGGAGGTTTGGCAATTTCTTCTTGACTCTAATCAAACCAGAATGAATCAAGATGTAAGAAGCTTTATTTGGACTCATAAATCAGTTTAGAATCACACTGAATTTGAATCAAGATCATATGAGTTATGATAAAGAAGTTATCCCACTTTTAACCGAAGTGATTCCAGTTTGTCCTGTTTGGAGAGTTGGCAATTTCTTCTTGATACTAATAAAACCAGAATGAATCACGATGTAAGAAGCTTGATTTGGACTCATAAATCAGTGTAGAATCATCCTGAAGTTGAATCAATATCATTGGAGTTATGATGAAGAAGTTATCCCACTTTTAACCGAAGTGACTCCAGTTTACCCTGTTTGGAGATTTGGCAATTTCTTCTTGATTCTAATCAAACCGTAATGAATCAAGATGTAAGAAGCTTTATTTAGACTTATAAATCAGTGGATAATCACCCTGAAGTTGAATCAATATCATTGGAGTTACGATGAAGAAGTTATCCCACTTTTAACCGAAGTGATTCCAGTTTGCCCTGTGTGGAGAGTTGGTAATTTCTTCTTGATACTAATAAAACCCGAATGAATCACGATGTGAGAAGCTTGATTTGGAATCATAAATCAGTTTATAATCACCCTGAATTTGAATCAAGATCATAGGAGTTATGATGAAGAAGTTATCCCACTTTTAACCGAAGTGATTCCAGTTTACCTGTTTGGATAGTTGGCAATTTCTTCTTGATTCAAATAAAACCAGAATGAATCCAGATGTAAGAATCTGGATTTGGACTCATAAATCAGTGTAGAATCATCCTGAAGTTGAATCAATATCATAGGAGTTATGATGAAGAAGTTATCCAACTTTTAACCGAAGTGATTCGAGTTTACCTGTTTGGAGATTTGGCAATTTCTTCTTGATTCAAATAAAACCAGAATGAATCAAAATGTAAGAATATTTATTTGGACTCATAAATCAGTGTATAATCATCCTGAAGTTGAATCAAGGTGTAAGAATCTTTATTTGGACTCATAAATCAGTGGATAATCACCCTGAATTTGAATCAATATCATAGGAGTTATGATGAAGATGTTATTCCACTTTTAACCGAAGTGATTCCACTTTACCCTGTTTGGAGAGTTGGCAATTTCTTCTTGATACTAATAAAACTAGAATGAATCCAGATGTAAGAATCTGGATTTGGAATCATAAATCAGTTTATAATCATCCTGAAGTTGAATCAATACAATAGGACTTATGATGAAGAAGTTATCCCACTTTTAACCGAAGTGACTCCAGTTTACCTGTTTGGAGATTTGGCACTTTCTTCTTGACTCTAATCAAAACCAGAATGAATCAAGATGTAAGAAGCTCTATTTGGACTCATAAATCAGTGTAGAATCATCCCTGAAGTTGAATCGATATAATTGGAGTTATGATGAAGAAGTTATCCCACTTTTAACCGAAGTGACTCCAGTTTGTCCCTGTTTGGAGATTTGACAATTTCTTTTTGATACTAATCAAAACCAGAATGAATCATGATGTAAGAAGCTTGATTTGGACTCAAAAATCAGTTTAGAATCACCCTGAATTTGAATAAAATC